>JAWWML010007586.1:0-35472 GCA_035047165.1 Ormyrus rosae
GGCGCTGTCGCGATTAAACCGTTGAAGTGAATCTACGCGCACGTTAGTCAATTCCCTTTGACGGCAAGGTTCATATACACATACATATATTTAATTAAATGCGCTACAGACTGAGCCGTGCACGCTGCATGTACACGTCGATGCTTCTGACAAAGCTTTTGCGCCCGTGCATTCCCTTTTGCTCCCGTTTCTCTTTCTTTTTGCTCCTTGCTACTGAATTTTCCTGTTGACACTTCAACATTTTTCCTAATTAAATAAAAATTAAAAATTTTTCATTTACAGCTTTCAGTCTGAAAATACTTGAGGCATCAGTAAGGAAATTGCAAAGCACACAAAAACAGTGAAATTGCAGTAATTAAAAGGATAATTCGCGTGAGCTAATTTTACCATTTTTTTAAAGGCAAAAACAACGCCAAACGATTGTCAATCGATTTATTTCTGAAAATTCAGTTCCACCTCTGTCGTGATGATCGTTCATTTTTTTTTAAATTCTCATTATCCGCAAAGCAGCCGTGTGGGTTTAATGACTGGTGAAGAGCTGCATCGGAAAAAAAGCGATGCTCGCAAGCTTTTCAGTCCGGCGCTGATAAGCCTGATTCTGTCCTGGGGCACTAATGGTTCCCTGTTAAGAACGTGCGGTTCTCACTATTACACCTTTATAGATGTGCGTGCATACATACGCGAATGCACATTAGGCAACCCAGAAACGCGCGATAACGATAAGAAGGTGAATCGTTTGCTTTTTTTTCTCGGAACTATTCACCTGGCGCTTGGCGCTTAATGACTTGGAAAAAGGATCTTGTTTACGAGACCTCAAGTTGTTCGGTACGAGGTGTCGTGCACTGTCCTGATTGCTTAACTTGATTAGAAGACCGGATACCTCCAAGTATTACGTGACACCTTACTAATGACTTTACTGCGCTAAAATTCTTATATTATTTTTCAAAGCTTATAATATTTTTTTCAAAGCTTTAAATGTTATATAATTAAGGAGGCACTAAAGCCAACTAAAAATAATAACATCAAAGCTAGTGGTTGAGAATCCACTACAAACTGTAGGTCTCCGTTGTTGCACGCAAGTGCAACAATGCAGAGTCATACAAGACTCGAAAAGAGAACTTGGGTAGGCTGTAAATTTTATGAATAGAGTCTGCTGTTGCACAAAACGATCTATCAACCACAATGTTGGCAAAGAACTTTGATAAGCCTATAATTTTGAATATCGACTCCTATGCATATAATTCAAATTAGCATTCAATATAATTCTAACTCAAAACCGCGTGGAATATAATTCTAATTCAACACATCGTGCAAGATGATTTAAAATTTTAATTTACAATATAATTCTTACTCAAACTTATCTGTTAGATAATTCTTATTGGAGTTTTCATGTAATATAATTACATCTAGAAATTGAATGCAAGACGTGTATACAGAATGAAAAATCGAGTGAATGCAAGAAGTGTATACACAATGAAAAATCAAGTGATATGTACGGAATGGGGAATTTTATACGCAACAAAATTAACACTCACTGTAATTTTTTTAGTGTGTTAATCCAGTGTTAAATTGAGTGTTAAAAAATTTGAATTTACAATCAGTTAACATAAAAAAATTAACTCTCATTCAATGCACTGAAATTTTTACTCTCATTATTTTTACTTCATAAGATGAGTATTTACTCACATTTACACTCGTTCTACACATATTAAGAGGGAAATGTACACTCATAATCTGAGTGTTGAATCATCAGTTCTGAATTTAAAACTCATTTGAGTGTTAATTTGGAGCCCAATATTTTACTGTATAGATGATAGTTGAATAATATGAATCTATTGATCACGGATTTAGAACGAATTATAAAAAAGAAGAAAATTGAAATAAAAAAGATTTTTTATTACATCAATTGTATGAGGAATGCAGATTAGCTACGTTCCAATAGATTGGCAGCAGTTATTTTTGTTATATTTGTATAATTCATATCGTTATACCATTCTAACTTCTCAGTAACGAATTGCCCCGTACCGGGCTTTATTCACAGTATAACGCTCCTAAACTTACCTGCTTTATTCACAGTACAGCACTCCTAAAAATGCACATAAGCTCTGGGAAATTAAGGGCCAAATCTATATCTCATCTTGCATTCAATTTCCAAATGGAATTATATTATATGACAACTCGAATAAGAATTATTTAACATATGAGTTTCAGTAAGGATTATATTGTATGCGCTTTTAAATTAGAATCATCTTGCACGATATCTTGAATTAGAATTATATTCAACGCGGTTTTCAGTTAGAGTCATATTGAATGCTAATTTGAAATAAAATTATATGAATAGAAGGCGTCGATATCTATAATATAATTATCGAATAAATCGATGAAAGAGTCGAACGAGAAATTCAATTTACTCTAGAATTAATGTCGAAAAAATGCTATTAAAATTTTTGGGCATAAAATATACCTTAACAGCCAAAATAGCATAACATAAAATTTTTGCAACTAAGAGGGCAAAGAGGGCAAGGGAATAGGCCAAGTATTCCCTATAAGATTGATCGTATTGCCTAACCAGTCGAAAATAGATATCTCAATAATAGAGAAAAGTATACAGCTTGAATTTACGAACATCAAGCTGTCTTGATTCGTGCAGGATCGAAAATACGGACATGTCTGGCCAATCCACCTATTTCTTAATATCGTTGGTTCTCCAGATGTAGATTGATGAAGTTCTCGTATTACCGCAGCGAGGTTGTGGTATAATTTTTCTCAAAAAGGAAGATGCGCTTTGGAGAACTTCTCTAATGGCTACATCTCGAGTTGCATTTTGATAATTTGTTTAATAATAAATATTGTAATACGGGGCGAAGGATGAAAATGGAATGGATAATGAAAATTTACGCCGAAGGCATCGGATATCGAACTTGAGGACTATCCGGGTAAGAAGCGAGTGTCCTACCACATCACTACCTCCACACAATTCACAAGTGCTCTTATAATTGTCGTAACAACGACTGAAGCTGGTAACTCAGATCCCTGCGGGCCGGCTAGCCTTTTTCCAGAGTCTCGTCCATTATAATATAACATTTATTGAAAATTACCTAATCCTAACAAATACCATCATGCATAATTTAAAACCGTTATAAAAACTTATTGAAATAAAAAATGAATTTTAAAAATTTTCACTAAAAATTGTTTATACTATTAGTTTCAATTACTGAACAACTAAATTTGAAAGTAAAAAAGCAAAAATTTTTATTGCTTTTAAAGGTGGTACAAAATTTCTAACCGCAAATGTTTCGAATAAAAAGATAAAATAAGATTCAATGCAATAATATAAAAGTAATACAAAAGCGGTAGCGATGGTTGAATTAATATTTTCCGAATTTTTTGTCGTCGGTGCGGCTTATGAGATAATATAGGCGCATTCCAGTAAGAGGGTAGCCGCACTTTTGTAGGCTTTGCTAGATGTACAGTCGCATGACACAGTTTTAGAAATAGCTCGCAAGCCGCGCCATCTCACCACTGCAATCATCGACGGTTTCGGTGCGGCGACAACGATGAAGTCATTCGCACGTACAATATTTAGATCACTACTCTTTATTGCATAAACTTCGTAATTTACCGTTCGCCTTGTTCGCATAACGCAATTTTCGGAGCTTCGTATTTTTCCAGGCTATAAATATGACGAGTCGTGTAGCTCTTGGTATTTTATCGCGCGGCCAAAAACAACCTTGAGATCGTGAAAAATTTACGAGTACCTGGTAAGCTTCGTAATGCGTTTCCGAAGCTTGAAAAATGAAATCCAATACTTTTGAAAAGCTTCAAAGTGAAGTGTACAAATCCCCTTGTAGTGGATACACACAACTTTATGATAGTTAATAATTTTGCTGGTTTTAACGATCAAGATATACATAGGTATATAAAGAGCTTTTATATTAAAAAAAATGTTAAAAAATAACCCTGGACTTTCGTTTGAAGTTTATGATGCTTGTTTTTAAATTTAGCTTTATATTGAAATTAAAATATTTTTATTATTAATACGAGTATTTTTATCAGTATTTCAAAACATTACACGTGAAATAATGCAAAAATTTTCTTTGTAAATATTCCAATGAACAAATTGTTATACTTTGAATAACACTTGCAACTCGAATTACAATGTTTTAAAAAACTTCCACTTTTAAACGATCTATTACTTGATATAAATTTCCAATCCGGAAGTAACACAGTATAAAAAGATCATGAGTTAAATAAAAGCGGAATTCGGGAGTTGAATTACCAATTTGCATATAGACTCACGCGATATTCTTCGATTTTTTAATATCATGAGCTGTTGAAATTTAAAATACTAATCCAAACTCTAAAAATATATATTTCAATGCAGTATGAAGCTTAATTAAAAAAATGTAATTCATAATGCAATATAACTAATAATTGTCGACCAGTTAAATCGTAGAATTATTTATTATAATTATCTGAATAAATTATATCGATGCCTTTGACGACTATACTAAATAATTGTAGAAAATTTGTATACGTTGGAATATGCTTATCATTTTAAGCAGTTATGTGGATTTCGACTTATTATTAAAATTTAACCACTATAATGCATTATTTTCAGTAAAATGTTCGTTTATTTTTTGCCTTTTATACACTGTTCAAAAAACTCTTGTTTATGTGCCTCCTTTTCCCCCTCATACAAACGAGATAAATTATACCATTTGTATCTCGCAATAAATGTAGTACTGGTAACACAATTAGAAATACTAACAATGTTTTACAGAAGAGGGAATGTAGCTACAAAACAAATTACGTTTTGTAGAGTCGGACGGCTCATTAGCTCAATTTGTTCGTACGTTGGGAATGAAAGTAGTTCAAAGAATAAATTAAGGATGCTTTAAAATTCATTATTCTATTAACGGCCGTTAAAAATTCAAAAGGCTTTTACTTAATAAGCCCGCAACTGAAACACTCCGCATGATCGAAAATTGTGTTAAAATGTATGCCAGCATGCATAAAGCAAGCTTATTAACCGTTATCTAAATTCCCAAACTGTTGCTCCTGGAGGCACGCGATGGTCCCCCCCGCCGAAAAGCTCTTCCTGACCCCCGCATGAACCTTCCCTCTCCGTATAGCTTTCGAAAATAAAAGGTACTCGTTGGCAGGTGAGGCTCTCGCGCCAGGTGAGAGCTGGTCGGCAACGAAGCGCCCTTTCCTCGCGGGGGAGGGAGGGGGGGGGGGGGGTTGAAATCCCCGCGTGCAGAGTCGTCGTCGCCGCCGTCGCCGCTGCCGCTCCGCACCGCATTATAGTGGTGGGAGGGAGCGGTGGCAGCACGACAAGGCAGAAGCACGCCGCGCGCTTAGTTTCGCTCGGTTCCGCAGCACGCGCAGTGCTGGCCCTGCCTGCGCTCCCTCGCCGCTTTTTGAACAGCCAGCGTGCGAGCCAGTGTGCCTCCGGACGATTATGTGCGCGTAGAAGCGAGTGTGGGATACGCCGATGAGGAGGCTCTGAAAGGACTTGCCGCTCCGCTCCGTCGCTCTGTTGCCGTTCTGGCCGTCGGGGGATTCGCCCGAGATAATAGTTAAAGGAGTGAACCGAGTGACAAAGCGCGGGCGATTCGCGGCGCGTCGAGATTCGCGCACGCAACGTCACTGGGGTCAGTATGGGATGCCCGAAGTGCTCCACCGGCTGTCTGCTGACATGCTGCCTCTTGTTTGTCGGTTATTTTCAAGGTAGGGCTCATTCATTGAATCATTGTCTTCTTATACTATATGTTGGAGAAAGCCTACTAATTTTTTTAATCTTTCTCCAAATTTTAATATTTCATGTTAGCTAGCATTTTCATTTTGTAAATTAGTTTTATTTTTAAACTTTTTCAAATCCTTTTTTACGTCTTATCGTAATAAATAACATTCTGCTGATCTGATAATTGCATGAACAATTAATAATTTGTTATTATTTATTTTAAAATAATACTGAAGTAAGATAATATCAACAACCAAAATAATAGTGCAATTTTGCAGCACATCTCTTTATTTAGATATTATTCTTCTCAGAATCTTCAAAAATTTCAAAACCGCAACTCAGGAAATCAATCTAGAAATTTTTTACTTTAAACGAAATGGTGTATTTTTTAATTTTAATCCAAGATTTCGTAATACACTTTATGCAGTTTAAACTTCATAAAATAATTTCCAGTTGAACAATAATGAAACCCTATTTCGATCCGAATGAATATAATTAGGATCGAAGTAGGGAATATATAACTCTTTCCTCGTTGTAATCGCAATTAAAAAATAATTGATTAATCAGTAGAATGGCAAAGAATATTCCATGCTTAGTTTAATTAATACTCGTTTATGCCCCTACCTATAAATACTTTAAGCTTCATAAAATAATTTACAGCTGAGCAATAATGAAAGCAGTAAATATAGTAAGGATTAAAATAGATGATAAATATGACTTGCTTTTTTTATTGAAAAATTAAAAAAAAAGCGAATAATTAAACAGAGCAGTGAATATTTCATGCTTAAATCATTTAAGACCAGTTTTTTTTTTACGTTTTCTGACTAATTGTGTGTCCACGATTCACAATTTACAGACTTATAAAGTGCAGAAAAAAATTATAAGGAACACTTACCGGCAGATGTCGACTAAACTTATGCGGTGCGCGTGCTCTTCTCTCGCTTTTCGTTTCTCTTTCTGTCTCTCTCTTTCTCTCTCTCCTTTTCACAGCAGACGATAAAAAAGGTGGACGTCACGATTCAGTAGCCGGGAAACATAAGTATGCTCCAACACACTGTGGAGTCAACGAGCTAAATAATCGTGCGAATTATTTTTATTTTGAACCAACGCCAACGCTGAGCGGCCTTATTAGAAAATTGACTTTATTTAGCGAGGGAGTGGGTCATTTGTATTCATTCTACATTTGTGCGTTATCTTGATTATTATTTATGTGCATCCATAGTTTTAGCTCTGTTATTATATCTCATTGTGTGTTCAGAATTCTATATGACGTATACAAACTGTTTATATGTACTTTTACGGACACTAAGTATACTATAATATTTTCGAAATAATAGAAGTTGACTCTAATGGTTTATTCTATCACAAATTATTTATTTTTTTCTTTTTTATTTTGCCAAAATCGTCATTTTCACCCCAATCGAGCTCCCTTTCAAGGCAACTAATCCTTTTAAAAATCAAGCCGAAGCAGAGCCAGTAAAAACAAAAGGATTATTTGCCTTGAAAAGGAGCTCGATTGGGATTGAAAGGTCGTTTTTTGCAAAATAAAAAACCAAATAATTTGTGATAGAAAAAACCATTAGTTGTCATTTCACCTGAATATAATATTTTCGAATCGGAAATGAAATGGTTTAAAATTCTGCCGATCAGATGATAAAAATGGCTCAACAGTGAAAAAAGGTCTGAAATTACTTTCTGAAGTGAAAACTACCACAAATAAGTAAGAAAACAGCTTTGATACACTTTAATGTTAGGAATCAATTAATAAAAAAATAGGTGTAAAAAGTATGTATTGAATATTAATAGCTGTTTTGTAGATCCAATACTGGAAGATTGGATATACTAATATATATATATACTATATATATATAATCATACTGCTGACGCAAACGACTAGAAAATCTTTTCAGCGTTCACTTAACATAGTTTTTATCTTTCCTCCCCCTCAAAGCTTGGTTTCACGTTTGAACGAAAAAAAAGAGAAGAAGAAAGGGGTACAAAAGAATTATATGGAAGTAAATGTGGAAAGGCAGAGATCAGTCAGGAAAACGAGACCGCAAGCAGGCGAGTCAAAATCCCAGAAAAGCCTTGCTTTGCGAATTAAGAAGCCGAGGACTGCGGGCAAAAGGAGGGCTGCCGGTGAGGCCGGAGTGAGAGAGAGAGAGAGAGAGAGAGAGAGGTTAATGCACGTGTATGCGCTCTCTTTTTTTGAAAAATGCATCAAGTGCCCGCCCGCAGAAAGCTGTGTGAATAAGCGGACCGCCGGTTTGCAGCGGCAACTTGCTAAATTGGGTCACCCTTCGAACCATCGCGTAGAAAAATGTGACTGAAGGGGATGGGAGGGAGTGGAGGGGGGGGGGGGCGAAATATATAGCCGAGATCTACTCTTCATCGGCACTCAACAGTTGTACCGCTCAGGGAAAGCACCTACGCAGCAGAATTTTAAGCTCGAGACTGCGCGATACAAAGCAGAAAGTTATAGTTAACTAGCCGCTGGAATTGGCTGCTGTACGACCCTGGTTATGCTAAAGCTTAGCGCTTGCGTGTAAGAGCGCCGTAATATATTTTTCAAATTTCGAGCTTCCATGGATGGCTCTTTTTTCGGAAAATTTATATTTACATTTATCTGGAAATGATGAGGGTGCAAGGAGCTAAGGGGAGTCTGGCTTTATTTTTTTTTTTTTTTTATTACATTTTCAAGATGCTTAAAATCTGAAAGCACTTTATGATAATGTAACACAAAAGTTGTACTTTTTAAAAAGTGTGTATAAAAATTTAGCTACTATGAAGAACAGGTGCATAGAAAATATTTTTAATTTTCCAGTTAAAAATAAATAAAAATTAATTATGACTTAAAAATGTCTTGTGTATTTCTTTGGTTCGATAGTAAGAGGACCGTTGCCGAATTTTAGTCACCCCTTTTTTGACCCTCCGGACTCAAATTTTTCGTGCCTATTTAGCGAGCACTGGTGTTCCTCGCATCACTTGGACACTTCAAGCGGGCCAATTTTCCGCCCTATAAAAGGGATGTACAATTTCATCCCAGTTAAATATGTAAGTTAAAAAATATTACGTGCAGCACGGTACGTCCGAGTACAGCGAGCCTACTTCGCACCCTTGGTACACAACACCTGTACACGTATCTTTTATTTTTCTTTCGTCAAAACCAGTCTAAATTTTGTAAGGATCAGTTGAGTTAGTGTTGCTTAATTAAGAGACAAACAAGTAAATAAATTAGAAAATTTTCAGATTTATTTACATTAGTAAAAATAAGAATTGAAATTTTTTTTTAAATGATGAAAAAAATAATTCGCAATAATTTTTTCAAAAATATGAATGCGAATCATGGATGGAGAAAATTAAAAAAAAAGCTAAGTTTCAGGCGCGACAGTCTATTATTAAGCAACGCGCGCTCTGTACTTATTGAACAGATCTACGAGAGTCTAGGAGCTTTCGTTCGCCGTTCCAAAAAGATGGCACTGCTTTCTTGAGGCTAATATTAAACTGCATTCCGTCTGCAACGTTTTTCATTAAGATTACTCGAAAACCAGAGTATAATCGGTACATTTAAATATTGTTACTAATTATGTTATAGAGCTTTTTTTAGAATAATCTTAATCCGAAGTGAAATTATTAGATTTGCCCTAGTTTAGAGCTTCCAAATCAATAATAATCAAACCTTCCGTAAACAACTGTAACAATAAAAGACCAGCGGTATATAATTGAGCTAACAGCATTTTTATCGATAATTTAAAAATACGCGCTCGTACACCGGATACCGCGGGTACCAGGCCGAAAGCGGTTTACAAAATCCACTGGCAGAAAATTGACTTTGAGAAAATTTTCGACTAGTGGAGAATGAGAGAGGCGGCGAGATGGGTAAAGCACTCTTAAAACGTCCCGCGCATGCTCCCTGCGGGACTTAGCTGTAGCTCGTGCGAGCTTTGCCGCGGCGCGGTAGCAGCTCTCTGCTCCCTATTCTCCACCCGGCCGCATTCCCCGGCACTCACACACTCTCCGCTCTCGTGCACGGGCTCGCCTTTGGCAGTGGAGCGAAACTTTTCATTCGCGAGTTTCATCGTTACGCCAAAGCCGCCGGGGGACCGCCGCCGCGAATTCTCGCGGCAAAAGAGTGCGAGGGAGCTTTTTCGGAAGTGTGCCAGTTATGCGCGCGTCTGTGCTCTGTACACACTGGCGCCGATCGCTCGTTTGTACATCTAATATAAAATGGTTCAGCTTTGTAGGCTGAAAGGATTCAATGATCGCCGGCCGCTGAAAAAGAAGATACACTGTTTGAGCTTTCTTCATTTACTTTTATTCAAAGGATTGTTGAGCTTATACAGTGTTCTGCTTTTTATAATGCGTTCTTTGAGAGTTTCTGCGGAATTTTATCTGCAGCGTACTTGGTTAAACGTGACCCGACGGTGTAGAATATTTTCTATTCAGAACGGCTGAATGTCGTTGAATAAATAATGAGATTTTTAATTGAGATAAAAGAAACTGAGCTGCTTTAAGAATATAAAACATAAATAGAACCGAAGATTGCTTTTGAAAGGGAAAAAAAAACTGATCGATCTATATATACTAAATTGAGTTTCCAATGACCGAAACAGATTGCTGTTTGATAAAGCTTTTTCAACTCTACTTTTCCTTTTCTACCCAGTCGACTACTCTTTTAATTTAATTGTTCGAGTGAAATCACTTTTGCACTACCAGGAACGGATGAGAATTTAGATCGCATTGAAGCTGCCGCGCCTTGGACAGTAGCCAGGCTGGAAAACAATCTTTGTAATAGCGCAAATCCGTCCTCTGACTCGCGATGAAACCGTAAAGCGTTACCTTATTCGTTATTTGCTCGACTTGGGATATGAAGGAAAATCTTTAGAAACTCTGATGCATAAATTTTATTGGAAAGTTAATTAAATCGCTCGAGGCAAGCATTGGATTATTATTCCCTTTCCATTGTAATTCACTAAAATTAATAGTTTTACAGCTAGATATTGAATGAATATAAGATAATCTGTCCGTTTCGCGTAAAAATAATAATAATATTGAAAACTTTAGAAAGGCGTGTTCGATCATAACTCTTTATCAAACTTCCCAAGTGGCGTGTAAAATGAATCATAGATCCAGAGGCGTATTACACAGATATAAATTACAGCCTTAATAAAGTATTCGTGACAGTCTGATTAAATTAAAATTGGTTTCTATTATTATTATTGCTTCCAAGGATCGTCAACAGCCATTTCCCTTACTTTTATATTTACTACCACCTTTGTTATAATCTAATTGTCAAGTCACAAGCCATTTCAAAACACTGCTAAGAATTCTAAACTTTATAAATGACAATAATTAATTAATTAATAAAATATCGTGTCTTTTAGAATTCTTATTATTTTTATCGAACTATGTGATTTTTATTAAATTTATTAAATAAAATGCTCACAGTTAAAACTATTGTTTAAATTTGGATTTTGATAATTATATGTGGGGCTGAAATATACATATATTTTTGTAATATTTCTGACAAATTTTTGTGCATTCTACACATAGTTCTGTGTACGAATTGTAATTATTTTATAACTTAACTTTAAAATTATTTTGAGAGTAAAAAATCGAAGAGACTTGTAAATTATAAATGCAAACATTTTTCATCATATGGAACGTCCACTTTTACGTTACCAATTGGCTTGAAAATCTGGGACGGGACTTAATTATTGTATTTATAGTTTAATTCAGACCACTCAGCCAGCTTTGATGTTAGACACTCGTAAACGAATATTTCTGTGAGAAACTAGTCTTTTAATATCAGTTTTGACATAGACCGGAATCAGACCTGGGTCCTTCTGATTGCAAGCCCAATACTCTGTCGATTGAGTCATTGACAGGAAATTCTTTTTAAAAATTTATTGCACAAAAATTATAATATTGTTCATTAGACTTTAGTGAAATAATTATTTTGTTTGCTTAAATTCTGCTGTACCAAAGAAAATTCTAAATATTCTATTATTAAACATAACGTTGCATTCACTGCAATTCAGCGGAAAAATTATTATAATGCATAATGTATTTTAGCAAAAGTCCAGTTAGTCTAATCCGCTGAAAGAAAATTAAAAGAAATTCACAAGCAAGGTCTTCTTAAAGACTTAGAATGTGTACTGTGTAATCCTTAATTTAAAGTAAACACTGCGGTGCACCGTGGCTGTAAGATAAGACGAAAAACGAGTAAGAGAAGGAGGGAAAAGTAAGGAAGAAAGGAAAGCGATATCGTTTACTTGAAAACTGAGAACTCGGCGTTATAAAACAAAGTAAAAGTAGAAGCAAAATAAGAAGCAAAAAAAGTTACGGCCATCGCGTAGCGAGAAATTTTCAAGCCAACTCGGTTACACCTCCCTCCAGCTTTGCTCTCGATTTCTCCGGTTAATATACTATACGTCCTTTAGCGTTGTCTTCGAAAGGATTACCCGAAATATCCTTTTCTCGCCCCGAGTCGGGCCGAGTTCGGGCGAGTCTTCTCCCTCCGAGATTGTGTATCGCGCCCGATTGGAGCATAACTCAAGAAGTGCGCGGTGACCCGTGAATCCTCTTAGTTTCGGGCGAACGGCTTCCGCGATTAATTTGGACCGGTAAGAGTATATAGACAACACGGGCCAGGCTGCCGTTTTAGCGCGCGCCAGTCGAGAAGGGTTTTAAAGGATGTCGGGATCGAGCCGGCGGGGATGAGAAGCCTTAAGTGCCGGCAATCTGGGCATGCGAGGCACGTATTAACAGGAGGCCTGAGTGGGATGTGAACCCATTAAGCTGCGAAACTGAGAAGCCTAATAACGAGGCTCGATTTTCAATTGCTTTTCGAAAGCTATATACTCAAATCGTTTACGAATGTATACAGAGCAGCGCTTGTAACGAACAAAAAATTCTTCGTTGATATTGAACGCTACTCAAAATATTAAATAAATGTGTGTCAGAATGTTGAAATTAAGCATCAAGTGTATACAAAAATTGTTTTCTAAAGTAGATTTATCCAGTTTCGATAACTTTTCAATCACGCACATTTTTTAATTATAATTAGTTGGATTCTGGTAGAAAGTTTCCGATAATATCGCTAGAATCTAGCTAGAATATCAAAATCTAATTAGATTCCAGCGATATTATTGGAAATAATCGAGAACTTTCTACCAGGGAACTTGGTAAATTTCATTCATTATTGATCAAAAGTTTATACAGTGTCAATGCGATAATTCATCCATAAAAAACTTAAAGCACAGATTAATTCTTCATTTCTGTAAAGATTATCTACACGCACATAACTAGAAACTCGGATCGTAAACCAAGGAGCTTCCAACTTCAACCAATAAATCCAAGGCAGGTTGTGTACAATCAGAAGCCGTCCTTGCATTATGCGGTAACTCGGGTCCAGGGGATATAATGAAATTTAGCAAATAAACCATCGGGAACGGCAGGCAAGCCAGAAACATCAATTTCCCGTTAACGAGAGGGAGAGAAAAGAATTTCGTGGGTTTCCGCTTCCGGCAGCGGCGATGACGGGCTCGCGAAGCCGCACGAACGCACGCTCGGATTCTCTCTCTCTCTCTCTCTCTCTTTCGTCGCTTTATCTGCTTCCCCATCTGGATTTCGCACTTGTTTCCCCCCTGGAGGCGGCAGCCGTGATAACGCGACACCACGATTACGCATTTACGAGGACTCCTGCCGTCGAATCCCGTGGTGGTGAAAGAGACTCGGACTTTGGACCCCAGTTTACTTTTAATCGACTTATAATTATAACTTTACCGCTGTAACAGGATCTTGGTAAATTTATTGCCACTGGACTTATGAATATTCAACTGTAACTCTCTTATATTATTCACTCATATAATTCTGTTATATTTTTCACTTACGTATTTTAAATTTACAGACTCTCCGTGCATTTTTCAAACTATCCCAACGCATAATTTTCGGTAATAATCTCCCCAGAAATTCAGCGGCAAGCCGCAAAAAGTAGCGGGAACGAGGAAGGATCTAGATATAAAACATCTTCCGGCTCGGTTCCTAGGCGAACTTTTCCATTTGCCTCGGTAAAAAGTGCTCGTATAAAGCGAGAATGTCATCGCCGCCGGAACGACGAGCTTTATAGGCTCGTCTCGTTGAGCGCGGCTTAGTTTTCGCGCGACGATGGAGAGCTGATAAACGTAAGCGAGGGCCGGCCAGTAGGATAATAATCTCGACTCCGAAGAGATAACTTTCTCTCGTAGCGGCGTAGGTTATGCTCCACCTCACTATCTTCTTTCCTAGTGTCTATTTTTATTGTTCGCTGCGGATTCGCCACTTTACGTGCCTTCGTTAAATGCGCATACGAAGTTTACGAGTGAGAATAACGCGATTTAGCTTTTATATAAAAAATGTAATCATTTTTTTTTACCTTTTATTCTGAAATCATTTGTGAGAATGCGTAATGAAACTTTTTGAGTAAAGGGTAGATGCAGGTGAGGTGGCTTATTCTACTCTATAAATATCGATAAATCGAATATTATTATTCTGCATATTCAGTTTATTAAAAAGCTTTAATCAATATTGAAATTAATATTCAAATCGATCTAATTTTATAATATTTTAAATTTGACTACCTTTCAAACAGTATACAAATCAACTCCATTACCAGCAACGACAAACGTATGCAGGAAAAAACATGGCAAGCAGCGGCTCGGAGCCAAAGAAAAATGCCAAAGCTCGCGCGTTAGCACACTTTACGAACACTTCAAGTTTAAGAACAAGGGGGAGGGGGGACAGAAAGAGAGAGAGAGAGAGAGAGAGAAGCAAGAGTAAGACAGAGGCAAGGTCGTCGATCTCAAAAAAGGAAACGCCCGTTCGCCGTCTGGCTCGACTCACGTGTCGGATTCCACTTGGATAGATCTGCAACTGCGCGAAGCTTTTACCATCGCACGCTCGAACGGCTATGTATATTTGTAGGCCGCGCGCGAGCATCGACACATTTAAAAGGCGTTGAAGATTTGTTGCTACCGCTTTTTGCGGCTCAAACTCGATTTAACGATTTGACTCTCGTAAGTCTGCGTTATGTCAATACAGTGGCGAGTGCGTTCGTGCGTATGTTTATAAGTGAGCGTCTATTTTTGTCCGAGCCTTCGAGAAAGACTGAACGAAAGAGAATGAGAGAGGGATAGTGATAGAGCGTGTTTCTGTGTATAAGTGCTCTGAATGAGTCATGAAGTGCAAAAATAAATGTTTGCTTATTTATAAGCGCGATTGAAACTACAAACTTATTATACTGATTAAGTTTTCCAAGATTTCTTCATAGTACATTAGCAACCGAGAACAGCGCGTTTAATAGAACGTAAATATATATAAGACTCGAAAAAAAATTGTTTCAAAAAGCTTTTTGTTACTTATCCTTCGAATTTCTGAGAATCGCGTCAATCCCCATTCGAAAAGAAAAGGAAATAGAGATGGATTATTATAAATAATCGTATCCTCTATCGGCGGATAATAGCAGCATTTTCGTGCAGACGGAACGTCGCATGCTTGGACAGTGCCGACATCCGTCTACGCTGCACTAATACGATGCACCGCAAAAGTGCGTGGAGGTACACATTTACCCGTCGCTCGAGTGTCCGAGGGAGGTCAGCTAGCGGCAGAAAAGCCACTAGCCAGGTGGGTGAGCAGCCGAGTGCGCTTCCGCTTCCGCTAGAGATAATGGTCGCGATTGGCCGGGCTTCTAGAAGGCACACACATACGCGCAACGAGAAGAGGAGGCACTCGCCGGTGGGGGCTCCTTTTTCAGCTTGACGCCTGATCGCCACCCGGCCGCCCCACCCTGTCCTGGCTTTTCATTGACGCCGCTTCGGCTACGCGCGAGGGATTTCCCTTTCTTTTCGCTCGCTTTCTCTCTATTCCCGGTCTAACTTCCGGAAATTGATGTGGCCAGAAGACGAGAGCAATAGGGACCAGGTCGACCGTCGGCCTACCACTTCTGTTATACGTGTAAGAGGGTCTAGCGGGCAAGAAAGTCGCTGCTGTTCTCTTATCAGCTATTGTTTCTTACAGCTGAATTTCTTTTGAAACTGCAGGCTATTTTACCGGTAGAGCGAAAAATCTTAAAACTGTTATTTTTAAATCTTTTGACCTTACGACATAAATGTATTATTAATCCAATTTTTTGATTTACATATCATTCTTTTAAGGTGATGATAAAAGTTTATGTTTTTGTTTGTGAACAACTAATTTCAAGCTATTTAATGTAATAAATAAATTTTATTACTGCCACAATTTTTAAGCTTTAATTTTCATTTATTACCTCATAAAAATTCTCATACATTCTCATTTTGAAATTTTTTTTCAGAGACTTTAAAAACGAAAAAAAGTAACGATTTCGTTAACATTTTATTTATTCTACCTTCAATCCAGAAAATAGTACAAAGTTAGAGTCAACATTTATAGCCTCATTCATTCATTTGATTTTTTTTCAAATCCACAACGTGCAGAAAAAGCTTCTTTTGATTTGAACTTAATGCATTTTTTAAATTCTATGACGACCAGTATTTTTTGTCCTGCGAAACAAAAAGTTTAAAAGCAATTCAATAGTAACTGTTGTCCTGCGAAACAAAAGTTTAAAAGCGATTCAGTAGTTTTTGAAAAGAGAAAAGTATAATAAAATGAAACCTTGAACATTTTATCTTTAGGAGAATTTGATTGTTCATATAAAGATTTTTAAACTATTTAAACTATCTGGTTCAACAGTTATAAGTTCTCGAGTCAAATTAAAATTTTCGGTTATAACCAATTCTTAAAAAGAACGAAATAAATAATTCGAAGAATGCAGCTGCCGTTCACCCATAAGCGGCCTAAAAACCACACGGCTTGGATACGTCCGCATATCGGTTCGAATTGCGTAACGAGAAAGAAAGCCTGTCGGCCAGGTGAGTGAAACGCCGGTACAAAGGCTGCGCGTATAATAAGCAGCCCGCGCAGAGGGGGGGCTTCACCGTCGTCACGCTCCTTGGCGTAGAAGCAGCAGCGGCGGTGGCGGCGGCGGCGGCGGCGTCAGACCATTATCGCAGGCAGCCGAGTGTGCCGGCACGGGCCGCGAGTCTCGGGAAGGCACGAGCCGAGAGATACTCTCGCTGCTAAACGTCGCCTTAATTATATACGCTGAGCTACGGGAAAATTACGCGCCTCTTTTCTGCGTTTGATAAATTATGCATTAACGCTCCAGCCGCCTGGCGCTGTAAAGTTGAATTCACTTTTCTTGCGGGGGAGCGGCTTTCGCGACATTTTCAAACGTGTAAAGCTTGATGTATAAGGTTCCATTGAGAGATTTGTAAGTTACTGATTGGTAATTTATGAAGAATTTCATTTTTTTTTTTTTTTTTGTCAACAGATTTAATATTTTAATTAATTATTTAGTATTAGATTAATATTATTTGGTATTTGTTTTGAATTTAAATTATTTAGTAATTGTTTTGCATGTTTACATTTGCAAACTTGTTGTGATTAAATGAGTATATATTAAACTAATACTCATAATCACAAAACGCATATTATGCATTATTTGGTGATTAGTTTTAGTATTGAGGACCTTCGTTTCAAATAATTACAAACTCGTAATCAGGTAATATTATTTTCGTACGCGGGATTACATATATATTATGTAACGTAATATAAAATATTTAATATATTAATGTAAAATATTTCAAATAAATTGCTTGAATAATTAATAACATGCTTGTAATTATGCTTTTATAGAATTTTTTGTAAACTGCTGACTTTGATTAAATTACATTAAATAAATGCTTATACTTATTTACTATTATGTATAATTATTTAACAAAAACCTGTTATCAAATTAATATAAGAAAATAAGAATTATTATGTTAAATTTTCGTAATAAAATTACAATCGTTTAAGCGAAGAAAGAAAATCAATAATACGGGAAACAAATGTCCGTGTAATGGCGGAAAATTTAAAACAGCAGCAGGGCCTACTTCACCCCTTTTCCGGCCAGGTTCCTTTGAGGAAGCGGCGGCGGCTCCTTAAAGATGCACGACATGCATGAATGAATAAGGAAGGAGGAGGGTGGGGGACGTAGGCTCGTGGCACGGCTAGCCAGCCGGCTGGCCCAGGAGAAAGGATGGGCAAGCGCCTCAATTACCGTCGATGTCTCGCTTCCACCGAGGCAGATTGCCAGATGTTATATACGTAAATCGATGGACGACTTAGCCCGGAGAGATATAAAGTGCCAACGCCTGCCTCGGCGGATGGGATAGCCTCGATTTTTCCTCTTCCTTCTATCAATCGCGGCCTCGAGCAGAGCAGAAATTTTCAAAAGCCGCGCATTACTGCGAGAATGGAAAGCGGCTGCTGAAATATTGTATAAAGTGCGGGCCATTCAATGTAAGTCTTGCGTGCTTTTTCTGGCGAGCCTTTTCTAAGGTTTATCCTCGAAACTTGTAGAAATGCATTTCGTGCGGGAAGTTTAAATTTGAATTTTCTACATTTACGTTGAATTTCAAGCATTTTGATTTATATTTCATGTAAATCCGCAACAAGTACATTGTCAATTTATATTACTGGTGCAACCTTGCTTTTTCAAGTTTTAACTTATAGCCATAAATATTTCAGACACTCATTTCTCAAACCGTACGTCACCGCAAAACCAAGTAGCCTCCACTTACGAGCGCAAATTTGAATAATTCAATGAAAACGGCCGTCTTTCCGAAAATTCAACCGAATTCTGTAGCGAAGCCAAAAGCGTGCTTACGTGCTCCAACGAATAAAATAATCGATTCCGGAAAACCGCAAATCTCTCTTACGTATTGCCGATCGCGTGATTGTAGTTATCGTTGCGCTTTCGAGCACTGGCCTGCGCTTACTTCTGCAATACCGCCAACGTTCTCCCTTGTCCGTAATCGTCCCCTTATACTTCTATTATGCTGCTGTATACGTGAGAAATAATAACTGAATTATGAATGACCAAGTTAAGTAAATTATATATGTTACCGTTCTCTCGCGATTTTCTGTGATTCGCAGTTCTTTTTTCGTTGGAATTTAATGTCGCTTGCTTGTGAGGTAATATGTCACGAGCTTGGATTCCCGATAAACATTTTTTTTTTCTTTTTAATAATGTCTCCCTTGATAAGCAAAGTCCGGCATCTACCTTGAGATACAGGAACCGATGCCCTTATTGTCTGCGTCAAGTGTGCTCAAGAGTCAAGTGAAAGCATAGAACTGCATGCATTATAAATAATTTTTACCTGAATCCGTTGCAGCTATAATTGATCCAGAAAGGATAAACCGACGAAAAGGTTTTCTCTGAAAAAAGCGTTATTACACACGGGCGCAACACTTAAGTCTTGGTTTCACCAGTGACGTTGCGCAGAAGAGCACAGGACGGTGGGCGGGGGGTAGCGCATGTGGTGTTTGCGCGCTGCTCATTGGCAACGAAGCGCGACGACAGGCATTTCCGTGCTACATTGCTACATACACAGAGCGGCTGTATACACACTTAACGGACTGAAACCACCCGCATTCTTGCTGTTGTTGCGAGTGAGCTTTTGGAATCGCGTAAGGGAGGGGGAGGGAGCTGTACGAGACGCGTCTTTTTAAATGTCAAACAAACGGTCTTTGCTTCGTTAACGTCCTCGATTCGATTAGTATCCAGTCCGATTTGAAAAACACAATTATTCGTTACGAAAGTTAGACGTGAAAATTCACGTTACAGCAGGACATCGCAATCCGTCTTGGTGTTATTCCGATAAACTGAACACGTTATCCGGAAGCGCGCGGAAATTAGCGGCATAATGCACATCTTATTCGAAAAGTTCTTAGCCACTCTCATCACGTGCAATGTATATCGCTCGGGCAAAAAGCTCGAAAAGGAAGCGGAGGGGGGAGAGAAATCGAACGGGCGCGAGCGAGAGGGTACTATATAAATTCGCAAACGGCCCGGAATTTAGTACGCCCCCCCGGCTATATTGAAAGCCATATCTACTTGGAATCGTTCCACAATCTGAAAAGTTTCAGGAAACCGGGGTTCGATTTCTGGTGAGGGCTGCCGTCCGTTTAGCTTCAGCCGGAGGGAGGATTCGAGTGTATAAAACATCCGACTAACCGGCGGCTTATACGCGATCATTTATTGAAAGCGGAAATGGACGCTTCAAAGTTTCCTAGCCTCGCGGTGATTTAGGACGGGACGTATTTTGATGCGCGCCGGGCCGAAGGCTCTCCGGCGAGCTTAGCCTCCTCAAAAGCATAACGAGAGCCCCGAGAGTATCAAGCAAATGGCTTTATCATCTCGCCGGTGGAAGGGGAGAGAATGCGATTTATGTCGGGAACGTGCCGCGCAAGGCCTCACGGCTTTACTCTGTCATTCATCACGCCGCCGCCGGAGGCTCCTCTACGTGAAATAATTACGAGCTTCTCAAAATGTTTTCGGCCCGCTGAACTCGGCTGCCTCAAACGTGTACCGGCCGACTTTTTCCTTTTATTGAATAATTTATTAACGAGCCTTCAAACTCCCGGCGATTCCTGCGTGATAAATTATTTATTTAATTTTTTTTTTTTCGCAAGATTAATACAGCTCACGGTTTCATCGGTAGCGGTTTTTCCTGCGTCTGAAATTTCGCGAATGAATTAGCTTTGTTCCCCATCTTCTCGACAGTGATGTACAATCGACGATTAGCCGCGTCGAATTTATCTGCAATTTAAAGGGTAAACGATCGCCCGCTGCCTCTGAGATTCCGATGCAGCAAAACTAAAAGGTAGGGAGTGGAAACGCGGAAGTTCGAACGTGAACGTGATTGGTGAGTGGCGTTTTTTCACCATTCGTTTACGTCTCTGTCGCGGTGCTTTTTTTTTCGTTCGGGGGAAAATCTTCCGTTCCTGCAGAAGCTTAACCGCTAACCGCGGGTGAAATGGACGGCCCGGCGGTATTCCTTTAGCCAAGGGATTCCTCGGCTCTTGGACTATTTGCGTGGAAAAAAAAAAAAGAGAGTCGCTATCGGATCGCTCCCGTTTAATCTTGTAATTTGTATGGAGTCTGTGAAATCGGCCGATCAATCTACTGTAGCCGTAGCAGTAATCGACGAATGCTCCTTTTTATGAACATACGGCTGCAGCGGCGACTGATTTTTCCTCATTGTTATTTTCTAAAGTTTTTTTTCTTTGTTACAGTCCGCATTCGTCATTTAAATTCGCGGACTGCATCTGCTTCTGTACGATAATACGAGATCCCGAGATGAAAAATTGTCGAGTAACGTGATAAAATCACGAATCTCTTTTCGGATAATGCATTTTCCATAGGATGGTTAGCGGCGAAATGTCTGAAATAAGAATCAAAGAGTTTTACAGACGTGAAACTGAAAAGAAATAGAACCATTAAAAAAACGTTGATATTTCATTTTTATTAAATCATTAAAAATTGAACGTGCACTGTAATTGCCTTGTTAATAAAGCAAATGAATAATTATTCGTTTAAAGTCTGACAGTATTCTATTTTTTCAGTCCTGAGGTGCAAGGGCGCAAAAAAGCGGTTTCTTATTAAATTCTTTAGTGGAATATTGGTAGTTTACTTGCTATTCAGTCGAATAAATACGGTAAAAATTGGCGTTTGGAAGTTGCAATAAATGCGGAAACTCCCTTTATGTTGCTTTTTTTTCCTGTTGTTCACTCTATCTTTTACTCCCGATGGTGCATTGGATTTTAATTCCGGATGCAAGCAGTGAAGTTGAAATGGGCTGAATTGATTCAGGGCACTTAAAATTTCAATACGACCGTTATACTTCTTTTTTTTTCTTTTACCTCTAACAGCTGCCTCGCACAGTAGAACTGCTGTACATCGTTTGCTGCTCAAGTAATTCATTATCTGTTTGATTGCGCAGTGAATATTAGATTTCGTGGTCGTTTGGTAAAGATCTTGAAAACATAAAAGCGTTCAATTGCCTTTGCCCAAAATACACTATAGATAATTTTAATTCAATCTCACGTACATACTTTTATTAAAAATGTGAAGTTCTCAGAAGAAAACTCGATTCATAGTTTTTATGCAATTCAAGTTAAAATGCAGATATATAGAGATTTTGAAGATCAACAATTTCGAATTTGATGACAATTTTATTATTTTAATTAAAAATAATTAACAGTAAAGTTTCAATTATACATATTTTTAAATTTAAAATATGCCAATTGGATCCTCTTAAAAAAACAATGGCCGGTCGATGTTGTAAAGCGTTTAAAGATTGATTTTGGTTGGTCTGTAAGAATTGAGCGCGAGGATCCGTTAATCTGCTAAGAGTGAATTTTGGAAATTCCATTTTTATATTTAACTATTTACAACTAAATAATTAAATTAAAATAGAATAGAAACATGTTGTTTCTATATTTTATAAAAATTGTCTAATAATTTTATTATTTAAAATAATTAAAACTAAATTATATAGAAAACTTGCATTCATAACTTGAAAAAAAATACAGTACGCACGAAGAGCGTTTGGATTTAGCTAGTTGGTTTTAATTTTGTATTCATTTAAATGAGACACTAAAAGGGAATTTACAAGCACGTGATCAGGTAATCACAAGCTTCTGATACTAAAGAATTCTCGACGGAACAGTCATTATGTGGTCATAGAGGAAGTTACAGAAAATTCAATACACGATGCAACAAACGGAATTTGTAAAGCACCATGAGCGTAGCTGGAAATTCCATTTCCAAACTCGGCTTAAACTGAAATTCAATCAATTAGAAAGTTAAATTAGACTGTCAACTCAAATATTTATCGATAGGAATAAACTAATTTTATATGAACATTGATTTATAGCATAAACAAAATCAAATCATATTTTGAGTCAGACGGTATCCCCAATCTGATGGAATACTAGTGCATCCATGATGGAAAAAATCAGGAAATTTGAACGCATGTGCCTCAGGCCCTGCCTTCATATTTACAGAAATTGTGATTCCGAACACTTCATCAGCTTTAAAATTCTTTATAAAAAAGCAAATATCCCTAGAATAGACATTCTTTTAATTAATCTGAACAGAGACTATTTTTCGGCGAGGTACGGTTTGTACACATAAGAATCATGCACATATTAATTGTGCACAATTTAGCATAGATCGATATATCTATATATAATTTTCATCAATGCTAAAGTGTGCACAATTAATATGTGCAGGATTTTTATGTGTACAAACCACACTTTGCCTAAGCTTTAACTGGCTTTCTTCCACCACATTCGTTTATTTATTTTGACAGTACATATAAATAATATACCCATAATCTACCACGCTCCTAAAAACCAAGCTAACAAATCCATAATTTTCACTACTAACAACCTCAGACTTAAATATTCGACAACCATACCTGATGATAGAGATTTTTTTGACAAGCATCGTATTCAAAAGAAATATTGGTGGCTCGCGACTAACAAGAAATTAATCGATGAAATCCGAAAAAGCTCTAAAAGGAAAAATAGATAAGCCTCTTGAATCTCTCAATTCAAAGTTCCATACATTTTACTTAATTTAACTCATTTATATTATTATCCTTATTTAACATGTGGCTCAAATTAAATTTCATAATTACTGTACGGTAAAAGAGACTTTTCCGTCTGCGCCTAATTTTATTATTCGCAACTGTAATCATTTATAAACTATCTTCAAAATATTGTGAACATGCGAGCGTTCTACTTTTAAGAACCCTTTTATACCAGTCTATCCTTAAAATCACGACATGACATGATTTTTCGGCTCTCGTTGTGTATAATATAGTTAGATACGAGTATGTAAGTTGATTTTACTGTGCTTCGCTCGGGCGAAAACTGTCTCGCGAGTTAAATTAATCAACTCGAAATGTACTATTAAAAACTGAAATGAATTCGATAACACAGTTAAAATATGCGTCTTGCTAATTGCATTGTGCACTAATTATTTTTTTAAAAACATTTAAAATTTAACTCACTTCATAAAATTTTTTAAATTGGGAACAACTACTACGGTGTTTTATAAGTATCAAGTGTGTACTGTTTTTCGGTAACAACTTCAGTTTAACGTATTTGCAATGGAATGAAATCGAATTAACAAGAAAGGTATCCCATAAAATTCTCAACGGGCCGTTCTTGCTTAGCTTGAAGTCACAGGAGAGTCGTTGGATCTTTTGAATGTAGTTAATCGCGATAAATCCCCGAGTGTCGCTCGAATCGATGCTGCCTTGATGGGGACGTAGGACAATACGCGTTTCCTCCAATTACAGTAGTGTCAATTTCGGTCATTCCTCCGGCTAACAAGCTCTTTATAGCCGCTGGCTCGGCGACGGTAATGAATACGGTCGGTCCATTGTCACTTCTTCGGCGGACGAGGACCGAGTTCGAGGCGGCCGTTTATTCGCCGAGACATATTCGCCGACCGGACAATTGTTCTAGACCGAAATCTGCAGAGTTCCTTTAACATCCTGCAGCGTAATTGCACCGATAGGGTCAATGACCGAAATCTCATCTAAATGGTATTGATTCCACATTGATCAATATGATGACCTTGACCGGCATTTCGCATTTGCATAATTCATCTTGTTCATTCGAGATACCATTCGTGCTCGAGAATAGCTTTTTCGAAAAATACTCAAAATCGAACGAATCTCGCGTGGGATTTTTATAATCAGGATCAAGTTTTAATTAGTTAATAATATAATACTCGAACTCAAAATAATCAATCTTAAAAATGCAAATTTTTGGCAACCAATTAAAATAGTCTTATTGTGATGACAGATTTCATCCATCATTTTTTCAGAAGGATTGGTTGGTTTGAGGGAAACTCAAGTCTGGATCTTAGACGTCTTAAATACGAATGCCTCGAGGGATGCCTTGTCTCAGCGCTCAGCTTTCGCTACCTCTTTACATATTCTTTCTACCTCTTTGACTGCCTTTAACTTCTCCTTTAACCAGGTCTTTCCGACAGGGTAGGCTTTATTAGAATCTGTGCGAGATATACTTTGTGCCGATCTCTGTGACGGCGGGGATGTGAGCTACTGCTCGATGTGTGCTCCGATCTATCGTTATTATCAATGCTGCTGCTGTCCCTAGATTTCGAAATTCTTTCCAAAGTTTTTGGACTGTGGCGTGCCGGGTCTGTTGGATCGCAATCACTACCGGTTATGTCGGAGTTTTTATAAGGCTTCCGACTGCGGCATGCCGAAACTTCTCCGATCCTCACTGGTTCTGTCGGAGCTTTTTGTTCGAACCGTGCCGCGCCAATCTTTTGAAGCAGTCTTTGAAAAATTTGGGCTTTGTTTCTCTTTGTATGTTGTTGCCGTCATGTTTACCTTCTTTATCTCGATTCTCGGTAGTCACCGACTAATATAGGCCCACTATGACCGGCATGTTGACCGCCTTCTCTACGCTCGTTTTTTTTTATCATTATAATTATAGAGACTACTATCGCAATTCTTTTTATGGTAAAAGAATTTCTAAAGAAGATGACAATGAGCCCGATAAATGCTATTGGTAAGAATCGATACTTTATTGGCGTCTATGTAGAGTAAAGTTCGTACTATCAACAAATGAACTGGAAACGGTTCTTAAATGGTAATAATCAAGTTTTAATTAGTTAGCAGCCCGATTTAAACTTTTGAGGATAAGTGCTTTTGGATTGTCTTTCATTAGGCGTGAACTACCCAGAAAGCCTCTGTGACATGATATTGATCTACGAATTGCTTAATTCACGAATGATTAAGACAAGAATTTTCTCGTTATTCGTTATATTCCAAACGAATTTCTGTTTCTTCAATTTTAAACAAAATGTATTGACTAAAGGCAAGAAAAATGATTAAAATTGTAAATCCAATGCTACAAAACCTTATACATTGATGTGATTTTAGGGCGGTGCACGAGTGGGACTCCATATTCCTCCGCGTAAATTTTGTTTCTCTTTCTCTCTTTATCTGGTAAGCTGCAAGCGTAGATAAGACTAAGAAAACTGGAGCCCCACAGCTTTTATAAAATATAGTATGGAACCAGTATTACGGAATCGCAGAAGTACCCACATTCTCATTTTTCTATACATGCAGACACATACAAATATGTAGATGTATATGTAGAGTAAGGCTTACAAATCTATATTAAAGCGTGAGATTTAAAAACGTGAGGTTTGCAAATACATTCATCTTTACTAATTAAATTATAATTGAAGTGACAATTTATAGGATTTTTAGTGAATAAATTAATATAAATACGATCTTACTTTTAAAATAAAAGCTTCATTATACCGAGCGATGTTTTTAATCTAGTTAACTGTTCTTAATATTAATTAAGTTATTGTAACACGAACAGCTTTAGTGAGTGGTGGTATTTAAAACATTGGCAGATAATTAATTAATTAATTAAATTAAAAAATTAATGAAATGGAATAATTAAAGTCTGTAACAAGATAAATTTCAAATGAGTTTAAAAATCCTCCTTGCATTAGCTTCAATTAACTTGGGAAAAAAATCATCAAATAAAGTAGTATGTGCGCACAGATGCTCGCATGCGCACTCGACAATAAAAAAGTTTACAGAAGTTGCGAGCGCTGGAGAAAGAAAAGGAACGGTAAGAGAGATTGAATGAGTGGAGGCTTCCTTTGCACTTCACGTTTTTTTATAAAAACGATTCGTTTTAGATAGCGGCAGAAACGCGAGCAGCTAAAAGCTTATAGTAATCGTACTTTTTCCCTCGTTATCAAGATTTTCGTGGGTCCTGAAAAGTGAATTTACTTTCTTCATTATGAAAGCCGGGTTCGTGCGAAAGTGGCGGCGGCAGAGGAGACAGAGAAAGAGAAAGGGGAAGGCAAGAGCGGGCGATAGGAAACCAGAATGAGATAGGAAAGAGTTTGCGCAAGCTCAGTCGACCGCGCTTAATACGGAAAAGTGTACGACCTACTTTACGATACGTACGTGACTGCGTCAAACCACTGCTTGCGTTTCGCTTCTCTTGCACGGCCTCGCTCTTTTCGACGTTATAAAGGTGAAAGCATAAAGAGAGGGAACGAGAAGAAGCGAGCAAGAGGAACGAAAGAGAGAATCAGAAGGCAAAGAAAGGGCTTCGAGAGGCCAGAACTTAAAGAGCTGCAAAAGCTTGTGATTTACCTGCAATTAACAACAGTTAAATAAAGAGGAAAAATGTAAAACGTACTGCCGAACTTTTCACATTTGGATAAACTTAATTATTTTTTCATTTACTTTCAAAGAGGATGAAGCTTTAAAATTCGAGCTTTTAAAAAGTTCACTTTTTACGACGTGCAAAAAGACTTATTATTCCAATTAGATTTTTAATTTACTACCCTAGTATGTCAAAGTAACTATTAGAAATAGCCTACTTCTGATCCATTTATCGATCGCCTGACAGAGATATTGGATGCGAATCCTTTAGATAAAGAAAATAAGCAATCTAGGAAGAAAGTTCCTAAAAATCAACCAATTCGAGCTAACCTACTTATCGCTTGCATTCAGTACTCAATCAACCGCTCGATCGACGTGAATGCTGAAAGTGCCGTAAGCACCAGCGCCAACTTCCATAACGTAATTTCCTTCGAGAAAATATTCAATTTACCCAGACAGGCGATGTAAACACGACGTCTATCTCGGCGAGCTGCAGACAGTCCTGACGATGATAATGAAAAGGCGAATAAAACAGCGAGAAATTGAGAAAACCTGGCATACGAGACTGGGAAAATTGAAAAACGTCAACATAAATTACATTTTCTGGACTTCAGATTTTGGCGCTGAGCTATCGTTATATTTTACATCGCTACGCAAGTTGGGAAGAGATATGAAAACAAAAATGTGGCGCAAAGAAATATTTTCACTTTACGTCTGACTAAATTCAGGCTTATCTACTTGATGCGTTCATCTAGATAAATGCATAAACTGAAAAACTACCTCGAACATATGAAAATTATGTAACCGTCATTTTTTACGAGCTTTTCTTCCTGGGGCATGTTTAATATGAATCTTATTAAAATTTGAATTTCGAAATTTAATTTTCAGCGTTTTCAGTCCAGTACGTTACTTATCAAATATTTTTAACTTGGGCTCGTTTAAGAAGAAAGTGCAGTATGCCTCCAGCCCGAAATTACTCCCGACCAAGCTGGAACTTTTTACGGGATCCGGCCGTAAACATGCGAGTGTTTGTCCGCGCGTTTGCCAGCGCTGCGTTGCTTTCACCTTTTACGCCCTCCTTTCCCTTGCTTTTTGCCGTTCACCTTTATGTTTTAGTTTTCCTCCTTGCATCGAACTTTTTCGTCGCTCCGCGAAGAGAGAAAGAGGCCGAGAAGAATCGAGACGCCCGTCGACAAAGCGATGGGGCCATCAAAATGGTGTGAGATGCCGATTGAACGCTCGCGCACTACTGGGAGTTAAAAGATCCCAAAGAGAGATTGAATCCACCGTTCATGGTGTTCAATTACTTGATCGTAAGTTTATTGGTAACTAATGTTTTTCACTGTTTCCTCGTCTCACCATTCCGGCACGTATATGTACGACTCCTTTTACCCGCGCCAGCTGCCACTTGTCTTATCGAGGCACAGAGCATCAAAGCATTTTCCAATTCAACTTTAAGTTTTCAGTAGTATAATGAACTTACGAAAACTGAAGTCAGATTCTATTATGTTACTGCGCTTTTTTGCAGCAGTAAGTAATTCAGTTAAAACAACGTTTTTCATTTTTCTCGGTATTTTAAAGCGAGAAATTAAAATTTTTGTAATGAAATAATTTATTTTAACAAATTATTATTTTACAGCGAATAAAATTTTGTGTAAACTTGTTAAAAACAAGTTATAACTTTCTCAGTTTTTATTATATTTTTTACGAAAAAACTTGTAATTTTTTAAAATAAGTCTGTATCTTTGTTAAAAAAAAATTATATGAATATCTCATTATAAGTTTATCAGTTATTGCAATCAGTTATTTTTATTATTTGCAGAGAAAGAAATTATTTCTGTGCAAAAAGTGCAAAAATTTACTGATATATAGGGGACAGTTTATAAATTTCTTTTATTAAATAGCATTATACCTAATAGACACATATTTGATAATTAAGGTGCAACTCTTTTTATTAAGTCCTCTAGATTCGTGTTTGCTTGTAATAATTAAATGAATCTTTCCTCCGCTTACTGAGTGGAGGTTTTTTCTGTCTTTTATAAATATAATTTGAAATTCAAGTGATGTTTTTCATTTCAACGATCCAAGTACACATACTATCTCCAATACTAATACTAATGAAGTCAAGTTTCGATTAATGAAACAAACATAACGTAAGAGATTTTATATTAAATCATATTTTTATATGAATTGAAGATAATTGAACTTATTTTAAATCCAATTTTTTTATGCTTTAGCATTTATAATTAGTGTAATGGAATAATAAATTAACTTTGAGGGAGCTAAATACCAATGAATTGGTAGCGGGCTTCTAGTCCAGAAAAATTTATTTTGCATAAAAAAATTAGTTTGTTAAGAAGATGAAGCCACATTAAAGGTTCAAACACTAGATTGCCGCGGGAAAAAAAGATTTGTGTAGTTCAGTGTTAGGCAAAGAGAGCGAAAGCCCGAGTAAATAAAAAAGGTGAAGTGGTTAAGGGAAGAAAAACAGACGGTTTCAGATGGCAATTATCGCGCGCCAGAGGGAGGAAAGAGAGAATAGGAAAGTGAGGGGTAGGAAGTAAAGCCCACCGCCGCGCAAAAGTCTTGCATCGTAAACGTGCGAACAGCAGCCGCCTGAGTTTTATGGTCTGCTCTCTCAACTAGTACAATAAAAGGGAAAAAATTTCCGAGACTAAAACCGACGATTTGGCGTAGGCGAGGCCTTGAACAAAAAGACAGAGTGCGAGTAAGAAATAAAGACAAAAGCAAGTTGAACAGAAGGTTATGGAAATGCCTCGTTGCCGGAACACAAGTCGTGGTTTCTAAAATTGTTGGCGCAATCTCTTTTCTGCCGTTCCTCCACAAAAGGCAGAGGTAGGAAAGCGGGGAATTTTCTTTAAACTCGTTAACAAGGAGTAATTTTTTTTTCCTTTTTACACTTACCTGTTTTAAGTCTTGATTTTATGTTGCGATTACTGTTATGACTTTCAAGAGCTATTGAGCTTACGCTTTCCATTAGGTATTTTAATAAGAAAGGATAACGCAGCTGAAAATTTTCTAGTCAATAACCATCCATTATTATTTTATATATTTATCTATTCATCTATAAAAATATGAAACTTGATGATTTTAATATTACCATGTAATGTAAAGCTAACAGAAACCCCGGTAACGACATAATTAATAACTAAATTTCCTCGGCAAGCAATGTATTTATTCTCGCCTCGGCAAATAAAGAGAAGCAAGAGGGCGAGACGGAATATTCCGCGGAGAAAAAGGAAAATCACAAGAAATAGCAGAATTAAATGGCTGTAGCAGAGAGAGAGATTCTGCAGAGCCGTAGGTATACGATCGAGATGCAGAGGGAGGAAAGAGAGAGTAAGCACAAAGGCGCGCGCGCCCCTCGGCATTAATATAAATTAACGGGCAGTTTCGGCTGGAGACCAGGAGCGATTCCCTTGTTCACACACGGGTAGCTCGCCAGAGTCACCGTCTAAATACACGTTTCGTTAGTCGGTCTAGGCGGCGACTTGTGTCTACAGAGCTGGCTGAGTTCGCAAAGCCGATACCGCGACTGCGCCGGAAAGACTCGGGCCATTTAACGCTGCTGCGTTTATGTCTGCACTGTGTTAAAGAGAACTCTCTGTGTCGCTCTTAAGTTCGCACGCTTTCCGGCAACTCGATGCGGACCAGAATAGTGCGATTTTCAGATATAAGATTATCCGATTTTATGAAGAGATGAGAAATGTATAGTGAATTCTAGGAATAAAACTGCTAAGTCGTATATAATATGTAAATCGTCTTCCGAGACGATCAAAAGAATTCAAAATTTCTGCGAAGGATAAATATTTTCCTGAGCGTTGCTTCAACAAACGCGTTCAAATGGTCATCATAAAATTTTAAGCAAACTTTATTGCTTTACGACAATGTAAATATTTTCGAATTTCTATTTTTGCCTGGGATAAGGTGAGAAAACGATCTTACAAAAGATCGCAAAACAGAATTTTTTTCTTCAATTGGCCCTCAAAGGATTTTATATAATACATAAATAACAACTTGCTGTTTTAGATTATACTACAACAAAAATCGGGTTATATCTTTTAATCAATTTTTAAAATTTATATTTTCCTTTTTGACCCGATTTCTGCAGTTTATTCTGCCGTATATGGAGTAAAATTTGCTCGAAAAGTTGGTTATTTCATTGAAAGTTATCCCGAACATGCTGACAATGCTAATAATCAAATATTTACGCATGGATTCAAAAGAGTAAATGTAATATAATTTTCAATTGCTGGACTCCTACATTTTCGCTTAGCACGCACTAAGATTGGATGCCGCAGTAAGAAAGTATGAAAGAAAGAAAATAGTAAACTGTAAGTTTGAGTACTGAGGTTTTATTAAATTTTTCTAAGTAAATTTTACACGAAAGCAAGATCAAAGTGTCTCGGTCTCCCGTTTTTATAGAAGTGAAATTCCTGCAGAAATGGAAAGAGATAGATAAGATAATGAAAGCAAGGAAAAGACATTTTAAATTAGAAAGTTGTGATGGATCTGACTAAATAAGAAAAATGAAAAACTTTCCTTCGCGAAAGCCTGAAAGGCAACGGAAATCTCAATTTTCTTGCATCCGCGTTTTCTGAATTAAATTTTAAACAGCGAATGAATGGATTCATTCCATTAGCATATCTGGATTTTCTTCAAAATTCAACTTCACTGACTGATAGCAATCTGAAAATCTTCTCCGTATTAATTTACCCGTCTTTATTTAAAAAATTCATATTTATAATTCACGTTCCCATCTGGATTATTATAGGATATTCATATTATTGTCATAAGCTCGAGAATAGCTCTACTTACGATAAAGGCTCGCGAGTCACATTGTAAAGTATGCGGTTTTATCTATTGTTTCAGATAATTCTTACAGGGCGCGTAATCTAATCCTCGCCAAAGTCATAAAAAATTTATGACCACCAGGAGGAATAATGCAGCCGGCGTCGCTTTGTCCCGAGGAAATTCAGAGGCCGATTGCTTAAAAGTTCCGTACTGAATTGTAAGCACGATAAGCTCGCGGTCGCTTTGAATGCAGAGAACTGATCTACAAGCTACGCATGAATGCCCAGCGGTAAACACAGAGCCGCGGCGCATGAATAAATGTTTGATTTCAAGCCGATTTGAAGATTTTGCGCGCAACAAAATACTTTTTGCAGAGCGTTGTTCACAATTGCTTCTACAAAAAAAAGAAAATAATAACAAAAGCAAACGCATAGGCAAGAGACATGGCTGCGCGGCTCGTTTTATATATGTATATACGGTTGTTAAAGCCGTGCGCTTTAACGCAAGTCCTCGGGAATCGTTATCGTCGCGGTCGATTTCCATAGCAGGGGCTTTCCCGATATAGAGCGCGAGGCCGAAAGACTCGTATAAAGCGCAATAGCGAGTTCCAAGACAGGCCGGCTCGGCGCGTCGGCCGCCCCCCACGCACTTACCGTGAATTTTCATGAATGCGTTCGACGAGGGGGGATATCGATAAAACTCGTCTTCGTGCCGCGTCCATTGTACTTAACCGCTCCTTAAATTCGATGGCCCGAGCAGAAATTTTCCGCAATGAGTCCGCGCCGTACACCCGAGGCGATAAGGTACATTTCCGGCGAGAAGCCGCGGGAAGTAGCGCAACTCAATTACCGGTCTGGCGAGGAGGGGGAGAGCGATAGCTTATGGAACGCTCGCCGGGATTCCCTGCCGCGTATAAACATGTCTCCCGCGCAGATGAAGACGTAGAACTTGGCAAAGAGTGCAATCGCGATGGCTCGGCGCAAAGCGCTGCCCGTGTGGGCTTCAAACTGTTCGCTGGAAGTCATGATGCGGGCGGGTGCGGTTTACCCTCGGAAATGGTAATGCTCTCGTTCTGATTGTCGTTCGTGTCGCATAAACAAAATCGCGAAACGATCAAAAAAAGGATCTTGAAAAATTATTTTCAATTACCATCCGCTGCTTTTTAATTGCAGTCCCAATTAAGTTTTAACGTTTTTGAAAAAATGCTCCACCGTCGGTAGAATCTTTGAAACGCGTCTCTCTAACGGCAAAGCTTAAAAGTCAGGCTCGCGCGTCCGTGGGAGTGAAAGCGAGACGGATGGCGGAAAAAAGATTACTGGGCGACGTTAATGTAAATGCACGGACTTTGACTGTTCACCGAGGGTTAATTCTTCTGCTTATGCAGTCTTGCCGCAGGCGGCAACGCGCGCTCCCCTGAAAGGAGCGGAGGAAAAAAAAAGAACCGAAAGAATCTTACGCTGGCAATGATTCTCGGGCGTGTTTAATTAACGTGCCCTTTGCCCGTTCCCGTGATCAACGTGCCTTGCCTCCTTGACACTTTATAGGAGCAAAATTCCCTTTATGAAGCAATTTCCCCTCTTCCTTCCTACGAGCCGCCCTCGAATCGGAAAGCGTCGGGTTGAGAGTAAGGGAATTTATAATGTTACTTGGAACATTATAAATTCCCGTGTGCGTCTGCAGTTAGTACGAACAAGTTATGTGTTGAGCCAAGCTTAAAGAAATAAGGGAAAGGACAAAATTAGACGATTAATTGAAAGAACGCGGAATAAATGTTCTCTGTCGTTAATTTACTGCTGTAATGGGTGTCGTATTTCAACGAATGAAAATTGCGTCTTATCTCCCTCTCTCGGAACTCAAGTCAGATGTAAGTTTCCGGCAACAGTAAAATCGTATTATATAGCGTGGAGAGTGCAATTGATTCAATGCCGACTCTATAAGATAATCGAGTTTAATTCTCTGTTTTTCGCAGGAAAAGCTTTCTTCTCATCGATTCATGTCAATTATTTAAAACTTTTAAATGAAAATTAATTGCAGAAATGGAATAAGCTGAGTAAATTAAGTCTCCTTCTATTAATATTACTTAATGAAAATAATTTTATTTAAGTGTTAATTAAATTTTCTAGTCTAGAATTTTTGTAATGAAATTATATTCTGCGCGTTAGAACTTATTCTATTCTGAGTCGTTGGCAGATTAACTCTAAAAGTACAGAAAGAAAAAAACCGTAGCTAACTGAATTAATAGAAAGGCTTTCTCAAATATGCTCTAAAATTCGACATTTTTTTCTTGCCTCGCCCCTATCTAAAAAAAAATTAAAAATAAATACATAGATACTGCAGTCTCGTCAGAGAGAATTGAAAAAAGTAGCCATATTTGTCAAACTGAATGATGTCGGATAGACTAATAGTCAGTTTGTAGCCACGTTAGGGGCAAGGTTGAACAGCCTGCAAGAAGCTCAAATAGCGAAGAAAAGTAATACCGAAATAGTTGTATGGCGATGGCTGAAAGTTTGATTTCTACTTTGGTGTCGTTGGTAGCGGTAGACAACAAGGCTAAATTAAAGGAAGAGGTCGCCTTGGCGCGAAGTTTGTTAGAAATTAGTTTGAGATGGGCAAAGATCTCCTGCAGCCTAAACTCATTATCCCGCCTTCAAGGCTTAGTCTTGAAATACAGGACTGCCACGGGATGCGTCTACTCCTGTTGTCTAGACCAAGTCTATAACGTCCGGGATCAGGTTTTTCTCCCTCTTTCGGACCGCGAGCGTCCTCGGCCAGCGAAGGTACCGAGTTTCCTTTGTATTTTATCAGGTAATTTGAGATTTTGCTTTGATGGTCCATGAAAGGAAACGAGGAAAGCTCGAGAGTTTTATTTTGAATTTTATGGCTCAGCTGGAATGTGCTTTTCTGTGAATTTGATTATTTTCAACTAAAGTTTCGTTCATTACGTATTTTATTCTTTAATTTAAAATTTCAGATAGTATTTTTAATGCGAAATATAAAATTCTGCAGAATTAATTTATATGCAAATTTATCGTTTAATATAAGTTGCAAGAGAAAATAATAAAATTGATCCCAAATGTTTGCTATCCAAAATGTTTTATATCTTTGAAAATTCTTCGCCAAAATTTCGATTACTTATCAAATTACAACCTTTATAAGTCACGGAAAATAAACGGTTGAATCCACCAGATCTTGCAATAGCACAATAATATCGCTTCACATGCAAACACCCAGAGTTGGATCTTCATTCGTTCAGTTCGAATAAATTTTATAAATAAAAAAAAGGAAATGGAATTAAAGAGTGGCACTATTTTTGGAGAAAAACCTTTTGTTTAAAGGTAGTTCAGAGGGCAGCCAATATATCACTATTACGTTTTAAACGAAAGCAAAAGATTTTTTTTTCTTCTATCAGTATAATCCTTTACGGCAGATTTATAGTCGTCGCTAGAAAGTCATTACAATGAGTCGGTATTCGTACATTGTTCGATATTCTGGTCGCTCGTGCTGCAGGGGATAAAACACCGACGGTCGCGAAAAGTCGTTGCAATTTTACGCAACATCGAAGACCAGCCGCAGTTTAGCCTTGTTTCCTCTGGTCCTTTTTTCAACTATTCCCCGACCTCGTCTCCGTACTGCACAGCGGAGCCTTCAGCCAATTTTCCCTCGCTCTCTCATTTCTCGCGCCACCGTCCTGCTCTTCCTTTCTCTCTCTCTCTCTCTTTCTCTCTCTCTCTCTCTCTCTCTCTCTCTCTCTCTCTCTCTCTCTCTCTCTCTCTCTCT
>JAWWML010007607.1:0-35466 GCA_035047165.1 Ormyrus rosae
AAGTTTTTAATAAATACATTTCATATTTTAACTTGTTTTCTCTTTTCCTTTTAAATTAAACAATTTCTAACCGAACACGGGGTATAGAGCGATCTTAGGTACTTATTAAATGGAGACTGTGTTATTATTTCGCTCTTGGGGATTTCCGAGGATGATCGCTGTTTGATTTATTCTATTCTTGGATTAAAGTATATTAAGAGCTTTAGCGATTTTCGAGAAATGCTCTGTACCGTTAAAGAGCGATTTAATTAGTCCTACTGAGAAATATTGAGTAATTAACGGAGGATGTTTATTTTTGCTTTTTCCAAGTAAATGTAAAAAGGATTAAAGAAAGAAGTTAATTGAAGTTTAAACTTCGGTAATATCAAGGAGTGGCTACTGAATAATAGTAAGCCGAATTGATTTTGAAATTTTAGTCGTGATATTAAATAAATAGAAGTAATATAAATATAACGGTTGCATCTAAAACAGGTAAAGAGAACCCATAATATTTTAAACACTATCTTTTAGAATATTAAAAATGTAAAAATTGTTAATTTTAGAAATGCAAAATTCAACGCAAAACTTCCCTCGGGCACACAAAATAGCCGACGCAAACTAAAACAGCTCAAGAATTCCGTAGCATCTCTCCGCAAATTTTTCCAACCCCGCGGCTCCAAAAAAAAAATTGACAATGCAGTAGCGTCGGTTATTACCGTTCGCCCTCCTGCCAACCTTTAATTTACAATCACTTTAAAAATCAATGACAAGCGCAAATAATGCACCGCGTACCGTAAAGTAAAAGCCCGCCCGGGAAACTCGCAGCGGAAAATAAATTCACTCCTCCGCGCAAGGCGAGCTCTCATCCTCTTGAATAACAAATCCTCGCATCCTGCCTGCCGCGCGCATCCGATTGACGGTTTCCGCGCGGTGCAGCTAGAAACTTCTTTCCTCCGCGGGTAAAGCCGAGGGGTGGGGGGGGGGGGAGGCGCTTTATAGCGGAAAGGTCCCCTTTCGCCGGTAAAAGGAGCCTCGCAAAGTGGCGCCGCGCAGTCGGTGAAAGCGACCGGGACGATTTCGGGGATTCGGATGATTTATTCTCGAGAGCGGGGAAGGGGTGAACTGGTTCGTACGCTGGACTGGCGGAGTTGGTAGTGAATTTTTTTTTAATTGGGGTTGATGTGAAGTGGGAAGTTTTTAATTTAATCTAATTTTGGAATTAGATAAAGTTTTCAAATAGAATTTGAATTTTAAAATATTAATATTTGTGTAGTTGAATAAATTTATTCTCTTAATAAAAATCTGGATAAAGAATTTGATGGTTCTATATATAAATACTATTAAAAACTAAGACAGCAGAACCAAATTCTTTATCCATATTGGCATACTACAGCTGTCGTTGACGTCTTCTAGTACAATAATCTTTTAATAAAAGTTTTATTAAATATCAGCTGCTATAACTTGATTTTTGCAAAAGCCCATTTAAATGCAATTTAGAGTTTGTTTAATTCAAGTCGTTTACTAGCTGCTTTAAACTTACAGATCTTGTTTTATTTTGCACATAATTCTCTTTCAGATGTCTAAGGAAGAATAGCAATACTTATATTTACATTTATATCTAACGAAAGTAGTACTGCGGTAGTAATGCAGCATTCATAACATTTTCTTTTTACTGCTGATAACAGAAAATTTCCGCAATTTTTTTTTATCTAAATGTTCCTAAGCATTGCATCTTTTGATTTGAAAATGAAACAACGTCGATATGGACACTGAACGATTATGACGACAGTAGAATCGTCTGTAGTCTGCACTGCAGCTTAAAAATATCTTTATTTTTTTTTAAACTATTAAAGAAACTAGCTTAACATACAGCACTTTACGTGCACCAGTGTCGCGACTTTATTATTCATTTAAAATTCCTAGAATTATATTCGAGAAGAAGTAAAATTGAATAAAAACTAAAATGTTTTTAAAAACAACAACATTTCTCTCTCTTTTCACAGAATACTTAATATTTTTAGTTCCAGTTGTTTAGCTCCATTGATTTTTCCAGAATTTTCCAGCCCCTGGCAAATTATTCAATTTAAGTACTGCTTGGATGCTTAGGATAACGAATGCTAAGCCATCTATTGCATTCGAAAGCCCAGAGTATCCTTCCAACAATGTACTTTCAATTTGTACCGCCACAATAAAACACTCGGCATTCCTCCGCAAGAAATCATGTATCTTCAAAACAATTAATTCGCAAGCTCGTAATTACTTCTCCTTGGCAAAAGTAACAAGCACGACTCCTCTCGTCATTCATCCGGTCCAAAGTTTCGCTTTCGACCCTTCCCCTGTTTGTTCCATTCGGTGGAAAGTTAGACTTCTCGAAAGTCAACCGGGCTGCCACAAAAGTCTAGAGAAGTCTGTACATCCAAAAGAGAGGGCATAAACCGTCAGCTCGCGCGGCAAGTATAATAAACCCGCGGGAGCTAAAGGACACATTTGCACACACGAGCAGCGCGGTAGCTGCTCATAAACATCCCTTGGATTCAATTTGCAAAAAGCTCTCTCCGCGTGCGCCGCGGCGAGGGAAGACGAGCGTGCCGGTAAATTACGCGTAAGTACGTCGTCTTTCAGTCGCGGCTTTATCTTCTTCCGCGGAGAGAGGAGAGAGCCTTTGAGTTACCGCTCGGCGAGGATCGATGGCGCGGCGGCGGCGGAGCTTTCACTCCCCGCGTCTTTTTCCCCGGAGCTTGCGGCTATTAATCTCTTTCGATAACTATTGTACTGGTAATTGACGGACTCCCACCGGGAAGTTAATTAAGGTCTATCGCCGGGGTGTATAAATGAACGGCTGTTCTTTGATTTTTCCTGGATTCCCGTCATCACGTCGAAAATTATGGTTACATCGAGCTTTCTTCCGGTTATCAATATTGTTTTCCTCCGGCTCCCCGGGGGGTCATCGCACGAAGGATCCGAGCTTAATGAGTTTGAAAGATTGCCGGATGATATCTCCATAAGTAGTCGATCATTTGTTATATATGGTCTTGGAGGATAAAAGATGAAGTGAGGCAGAGCATATTTTTTATACATTATAATAAGAAGCACGGATGAATCGGAATTCATTCTTCTTCGTTTTAAGCCTGGCTTTTACGAAACCGAATGCTTAATGGGGAATTTACTTTTATTAGTTACTTTATTTTTTTCCTACTAAGCTTCTTTTCAGAATTTTCATTCCGTCCGATTTGAAAAATCCAAAACCAAATACCTTTCATCCTATACCCTCCGACTCTCTCGACTGCGAAAGGGAGAAAGCATAACCAAGTCCCAAGAAAGAAGTCAAGAGAATAAAAAAAGGAGGCGAAAATCCAAAGAAAACTTGAGCTCCTCTCCAAAAATCGATCGCCAGAACGAGCAGCGGCAGCAGCAGCAGCAGCCTCGAAAAAAAAAGCGCGGCCTCCCGGAAGAGAACTAAAAAAAGAAGTTAAACGTGCGGGCCGTACGGGTTTCTTGGTCGGCATCTCGTCTCTTGCCGCGCTCGAATCCTCGTCTCGCGGCCCTCTCGAGCAGGGCGCGCAGCTCCATTAAACAAGGCCTTAGCTCCTTAACTTTCAGCCCCGACCCGGATTTGCCCGAGCCGCGGAATGACAAAGAGCGCTAATTACTCGGTGAACGTGCGTGTACAAGCCCGAGCTCCCTCTCGTTTTTTAATTCTTTTTTTTTTTTTTTTTTTTCTGTTATTTCGGGTGTATGCACGTGCGCGAACGTTAGACGCCTGCCCACGGCTCGACACTCGAAGGAGTCGACCGTCCTCGGAGGGACACAGCGAGACTTTTCGAGTGGCCGACTCGTAAACTCGCTACTTTCCTCGGAGGGCGGACGATTATTCTTCCGGCTTTGTTTGCCTCTCCGCCGTTTGCGTCGTGCTTTTCGGGGATGCTCGGCGCCGCTGGCTACTTCTTCGAGGAGGAGGAGGGGGAAAGGTAAGCGAATACGGATTAAAGGCGAAGGAGGGGTAATGAGCGAGCGTGCATATTTTATTTTGCGCGCGAAATTGTTTTGTTGTACGGTTTTGGAATTGTTATTTTGACGTTTGAATTTCTAGTTTTAAAAGCTTGACGGGAGTTTTGGTATTTTTTAGTTTTGCGCATCGTGTGGAATGATGTTTACTTTGACTGCTGTTTTAGTAATAAATTTATCAGTTAGGAACTTTCTACGCGCGGACTGCATTCAAATGATTTAATTTTCAAACGTTCTAGAAAAGTTGCTTTATTTCTACATAGACTTTCACGTGCGGTGTACGACACCGTTCATTTTCATAAATTTAATTTCATCCGAATGTAATAAGTTTTTAAATGTAGTGAAAATTAAATATTGATTTTTTTAAGCAAACGAGTCACATAATTTAAAATTACACGGAAAACATACAAGGAAAACGTAACAAATATTTTTTTTAATTTTTAAGCGACTCAAATGGCTTTGTTGGTGGGCATTATCATTGTAACTTTATAGTGCATCCCTGCAATTTCAAAGTTCATACATTCAAGTGAAATCAGTAGTTAGCCAACTTTCCCCGATAGCCAATTAGCCCTGTTCTCGCTTACACGACGGCGCAATTTTTAGTTGCGTGTTAAGACTCATAAAACCTCGATACGCTTTAAGATTGTTAAATCCTGAAAAACTACTTCGAGTCATTTTCTTAATTCCTTAACTCGCTGTGAAATGTCTGCAGAAAATTCAATTGTAGTCAGCTTGAGAACTTGCAAGAAATTTTAAAACTATACTTATACATGACAATGAATTTATTTTTATCAATGGTGGAATAATTTATTTATTTTATAATAATATATTCTATTTTTAGGATGAAATTAAAGTTACTTGAAAAATTTCTATTGATGCCGTATTTTATTTAAAGAATTTACTATTTTGCCTGCACAAATTTTGTTAATAACTAAATATATTTAATATTTAGTGGTTTTAAACTTTATGTAGGAGCATTAGTTGATTGTGAAAGTCGAAGTGGTTGTTTGTACTATACTTGTACGAAAATTGAATGCAAAAGTCATTGACGAAGACGGTTTTGACAGGAAATTCAATCAACGATATTTCTTTAATCGAGTGCTTTTTCTATATAGCAGTTACTATTTTACTAAAGGATTAAAAGAAAACTTAATCGAACTCTACTTTCAGCAAATTTCTTTCTATAGAAAGACTTTTAAGTAGAAGAAATTACTTTTTAATTACTTTTAATTTTTATAAAGGAAAAAAATAGAAGTAAATTAAGGCGGAAACAGTCTGCTAATCGTCGTGTTTGTAATGTAAAAGTATTGTAACCAAACAAAACTATTATTTTTGCTTTATTTATACATTTATTTTACGGTTTTGTGAATAAAATAATAATTTACATACTGCTGGCAAACGAATTAAAAAAAAAAATAACAAACGAAATAAAACTCTAAAAAATGTTTAATCAGTAAAATTCGCTTGTAAATGGATGAACGTCAGTGTAATCACCGAATCTCGAGGCTCGCAAAAAAACACGAGAATGCACGTCGTACCCCAGCAAAATATCTCCCCGTCATCCAAGCAGGCGCTTTTCCAGCAGCCAATGACGTCAGATAATTTGTCGATGCTGCGGCAGCGGTGCAGGAGCTCGTGCGTGTACCCTCTCGCTGATTATGCGAGCGACGAAAAAGAGGCGTGCAATTAGTGCGACTGCGAGCCAAACCGTATCGTCCCTTTGTAAGCTGAGCATCGGGGGCCGCGGCGGTATAGCCAAAGGTGTCCATAGAGAGGCGCAGCGAGGCTCCTCGCTAGGAATAGACGAGCTTGCGAGCTCGGCACATCCTCGACACATTATTACCTTTGCCATTAAAACATCCCCTTTAGTTAGCACTTCACCTTGCGCAGAGGTACAAAGTGTCGTCGACAGGGTTGGAAGGGCGCTGAGAGAGAGAGAGCATCGCCTGGCTTAAAGCCGAGAGAGATAGAGGCAGGCGGTTCTTACAGGCCGCTGCTCGACAAAGCGAGCGAGAGAGGCGCGCAAGTTATATTAATATATCTGGGGGTCGCCGCAGCCGCTGCTCATCGGTCTTTCGGTTTTTTTATCGCGCGGCTCTCCATGGATTTTCTAGGGCGCCCCGTGCACACACACACACACACACACAGACACACACGCGCCTTATTATACCGTCGCCCCTCGCCAATGTTAAAACAATTTCCCGGGGCTTGAAAAATTCGCGCGTGTCGGCTGACTCTTTTTCTTTTTCGAGTGGGTGAATTAACTTTTGAACTAGTTTGGAATGTTAGATTAAGTCTATATACCCCGACGCGGGATATGCTCTCGGTTGGCGCGAGAAAGTTTTTGCTTTCGCCGGCAGGCTGGAATGAGAGCGATATGCTCTCTGCTTTCACACCATTTGAAAATAGCGCTTGCTGCGGAAAGAAAGGGGGCTGGATTTTTAATTTATTGATATTTTATAGTTTTTGCTGAAATTTTTTTGTCGAGACAGTATTCTAAGTACGGAGTATAAACTGACTTATTTGTTGATGGTGTATAAAAGCGGAGATTAAAGTGTATACTACAGTAACATCCAATTTACTTGCTTTAATATAGTTAATCTGTTTTCGAGCTTTTGTTGTCAGTTTCATAACAATCGATGTTATTTAAAAATAATTAAAGTGTGCAAAATTCTTTCAAAAGGCCTCGGTAATTTGCTTTTAAATTGCAGCGCTTCGTATTTCCCAGCACGCTTAAGCAAATAAATTCGTAAATTAAAAATCCCGGTGAAAAATCGCAGTTTCCAGCAGTCGTGATTAATCAGTTCGAGTAAAAAAAAAATAACCGTAAAACGAGCGAACGGAAAAAAATGATTGATTTTGTTCATAAAAACCAGTTGAAAACGAACGAGCAAAGTTTTCAATAAAAAGCAATCGAACAAACTTTTATTTTCATTCCCCGCAGAGCCCCGCGTGACATGCACAGCGGAGACGGTCGGAAACAAAAACTTTGCACTTACAGTTTCGCGCGAACGCGTCCGGTGTAGTCTCGCGTGAATCTCCTCGCGGCGGCTGCAGGCTTTTTAAATAAACGCGGATCGCCCCGAGCGTCTTATTTTTAATAAAGCCCCGGCGATTCGTGCAAGGAAGGATACTGCTGTGACGTCGTGGAATTACGTCTATACCGACGGCGGGGGGATCGACGCCGAGGCTTATTTATCCCTTTTTATTTCACGGGAATTTATTCAAACTTTTCGAGCAAATAGCAGGGATACGGCGAGCAGTGTAAATACGCTCCGGGGAGGCCTTTGGCGCCGTTGGCGATTTATAACTCCGATCCGATTTGTTGCGGACGTTCAAAATTTATCGCGAATTTATCACCGATGAATGTCCCGACTTCTGCCGGTGTATATTTCCGAGGCGGCGATTTACTGAATGATCGGCTGGATGCGGAATCATTTTTGGCGCGATAAGTAAATTAATTGAAATGGGATTTGTTACTCGGGGAGATCGCTTTTTAAAGTATTAGAAGTGAAAAAATAAGGTCTTTAAATTTTTTTTTGTTTTATGAAAACGTTGTTTTCTGAACAAGCTATATCTTTTTTTTTACCTGCTTGGTTTACTAAAAATAAAGCTCTTCGAAGCGAGGTCAACTTTTTCTTGAACTTTTTTTTATAAAGATCGACAGATCCATTTGACTAAAAAAACAAAAAAAAAACTCAAAGTTTTGAACAGACAAATACAAATGTTTGTATTTTTTAAAACATTGATATAAAGAGAATTGTTATAAGATCAAGTTGTTTTATGAAATTCTGAGAAATGAACAGAAATACTTTTAAAAATAATATCCTACTGGGAGTTTGTAAAAAGCTTGGATGTTGCTGCAGTATAATTTTAACTCACTTAATCAATTTACTTGGAATCGTATAGTACGTTACAAGAAATAGTAAAATAAGTAAATGTGCAGGAGCATAAAATAAATATTTTATTCCTCTATTTCTGCTTCAAATTATATTAAAATACAGTTAAAAAAATTTTATCATGCATAAAAAATTCTTTTTATTCTATAAAAAAAATGGCGAGTGCTGACTTACGAATTATAATTAAGTAGAAAATGGCAGATTTGGTCAGACGATTGCTCAGAGGAACTACAAAGTAATTAATTTTAATTTTATGAAACAAATTTCTGGAATATTCGCTGGCTTAAAAAGAGAGCATTATTTATTGATTTTTACCGGAATCTTTAATTAAATTTTATTTATAAAAACATTGTGTTGATTAATAATATTTCTCGTGACGGACACTTTAATTAAAAATACTATTTGACGTAAAACTTAGCTTAGCTTTAGCATTTTGATCGATCGTATTGATTATTTTTAATATATTATACAACAAATATTTTATTTTAATCATAATATCATGATTAATTTTAACCGAATAATTTTACAGTAACACTGAATAATTTTAAGACCAGGCGCACTTTCATTACTATATATTTCATATTGCATCTGTAGGAGTATAAAATTCGTATTTTGATTAATTTTTAATAAATGATTGCCCTATAAATGCTGATTCGCACGAAGCTTAAGAGCTGCCAGCTGCTATCTGCGTAAGTGCAGTCGGGTGAAAATGATTACAGTGTCCAGGAAACAGCTGAGTTCGCTATTTTGGGTCAAAGAGTAATGAACACGTCCATAAAATCCTCTCGGCGGCGATTAATCTCGTAACCAGTGATAAATTTGTAAATAATCATTAGAAAAACAATGGATTTTCAATTGAAAAAAGTATTTTTTCTAATTTTAAATTAGAATTACAGAGGAAATTATGCTGCTGTAAATCACATTTTTTACGCATTTACTTTAATTACTGCAAAGACTAATCGATCCATTAGAAAGTATCTTCGATGCAGCAGCTGTTGCAACTGACTCTGACGCTCTTTTTCTCCTCCACTGACTTTTTCCCGTTCTTCTTTTTCCTTTTCGTCCCATTTGTTCAGTGTCGTTCCCAATTACTCTTTCAGCTTTTTACTTTTGACTCTTCTCCTGCGCTCTTCTCGCCCGGCTTTCCTTGTCTCTCCTTAGCCTGCTTTCTATTTTTATCTCTCTTTTTCGAGGTGGGCCCAGGTGCATTTTTTTGCGCCACTCGTCAATTTTCGGCTACTGCCGCGAGGCGGCGACGGATTTATCGTGACTCGAGAACCGACTTGAGATAACGATATCGGGAAGCCGATAATTTTGGCTCTCAGCCGGAGTTGCTGCTCCGGTCCGAGCAATGGTTTCTTTAAGGTTTCTAAGAGGTTTTGGGCACTTGTTTCGTTTGAGATTAGGTCTTTTAGCGCGCGGCGAATCGTTTTTTGGCTGCTCTTCTACTTTAATCAAGATAGTTGGATGGTGGACTGTAAAAACTTTTATCGAGTAATGAAAAATTATTTGATTTACAGTAAACGTAATATTTATATTCTATAATTAGTGATTTACGTGTGCCATTAACTTTGAAATAAATGTTTTTATTTACAAATTATAATTTATCTAACTGAAATAATGTTTTACATATAATTTATTTTGATATTTAATATACTTGTATATGTACATTTTTATGCGACAAATAAAAATGCATTGAAAAGCAAATTTGATTACATATTCGATTCTGCATGAAGAGAATTTTCGAGAAGTTTATTCCTTCATACAAGAGTTTTATTTAAATGGGATTGATTTTATTTTCGGCTTTTTGAAGGGAACCACAAAGAAATTCTATGCAAAACAAGATATTTATATATGTTCAATTTTCAGAAGAACGAAATAGGCACTTAAGGTTGAACAAGTTTATAATGCAGTCACTTTATCTTGATAGAATTTTAAATTTTTAATATTGCTGTACATTTTTATAAAAAAATAATGTAAACAAAAAAGGCCTTTATTTCTAAATTGACATGAAAAATGGCTGTAGATTTTTTTCAAATCTATTTTTATTATTTTTTATTATTTGATTTTATTTTTTACGCACGACTACAAAAATTAATTTACTAAAGATGCCTACCAAATACAAAAATATAAATTTGCAACATCATACCCTTCAGGAACTACTCCAAAATCCCTTTCAATTAATTCAATCAAACTGAAAGCAATTCGCAATGAATTTTCCGCGGACAACGGCCAGCCATACTTCAAAATGCATTTACATCGAATCAATGCTCAGAAAGATTACACCTACCTAGAAAACTAAACAATTATCGATAAATTTATTCTCGAAGCAGAGGGCGGCTCTCTCGCCCGAAAGCCTCGCGAAAAAAAGGCAGGAAGCACGCTCTTCTCTCTCTCTCTCTCTCGCGTTCGCACTCGCACGTCGCGCACCGGGGATGATGATGCGCGAGCCGCGGTGCGCGCGGAGCCCCGTCGGCACGCCGGCGCTGCCGCCGCCGCCAGGCCGCGTGAACGGCAAGCATCGCGCCTCAGTCGTTCACCGCCTCCGCCGAATCGAGAAGCACATTGCAGCAGCCTCCCGCTCTCTCTCTCGAACCTGCACCCACCTTCTTCCCTTCCTCCGCAGTTGGTGATATATCCTCCAGTGCGTCGTCTCCCCGCGGAGCAGCTTCGCGTTATTCGCCAGTGCCGCGCTTTTTCCTTCGCGCCCGGTAGTTTAGCGGACCGGCGATCGTTCGTTGCGATTTTTGGGGCAGGCAGATATGTTGGGCGCGAGTGTCGTATCCTTGAACCGGTGATTCGGTGCGCGGAGAGGTACCGGTTGGATCGGTACCGCGACGCCTCTGCTGTTGCGATCAAGTCCGGCGCGCGGCTTATTAGTTTTAAAATGAACTTCTTGAAATTAGTTACGTAATCCGGAAAGCGTACCACTAAGTTTATGTACTTTGAATGACGTTCTAGGGTAAATTGTAAAGCTTTCTGCTATTATGCACAATGAAGGTTTTATTCTATCGTTAGAGCTCGAAAGGCTCGGGATGTTTTATAAATTAGTTCAGGGAAATTAGTTTGAAATTGAATTTTGAAAAGGATTTTTAAGTTTTCCTTTTCTAAGGTTATCTTTTTATTATTTTTCAATTTTTTTTTTTAAATTATTATTATCGTACATAATATTAAGCAAGCATTTTTTTTTTAATTACAATTTTTATACGTTACTTTTTATGTTGTTGGTGGAAAAAAGCGAGAAAAAGTACAAGTGCACAAAAGCGAGTTACTTTTATTTTGTCAGGCATTTCTGAAACACATACTATAAAACTGTTAAAGTGATAGAATTTTCTATATTTAGAAAGCAAAACTCGAAAATTATGAATCGACGAGCCCCGATAAAAGCTAAATAAATTTGCAGACTAATTTACAAAATTAATTGCACATCCGAAGAAAAAGTCCCGCTAATTGCTTAACAGTTATCAATCAATTTATTACTTTCCCTCGCGATAAATCAATTAATTGAATAAAATAAAAGTAATTCTGTTAATTGAAAAAGACACCGTAACTCCTGAATTTCAACAAACAATCGATCCTCCCCAACGATCCCCAACCCATTCCGATGGGAGGAAGATCTCGTCCAAACTTACATCCCAAAAATGACATCCGCGCGGGCCAATTTCTTCTCCAAACAACAGAAAAGATTCGATAAAATAAAGCCCGGGCCTCCGTTCCACCTCGCCCCGCGCATCTCGATCCGCCCCCGCGCTCTTTCACCTCTTCCCTCTCGGCGTAATTTCGCAAAAAACTTTCTTATATCCGCGACGTCGTCGTCCCCCCTCCGGAGAAAGAAAGGCGGCGCTGGCGAACGAGCGAAGCTGTGCTTACCCCCGCGCGCCTCCCACGTGCATAATCTCCGTTGTTTGTATGTCTCAGACGAGCCTTTTAGCTCGTCGCGCGTCTCGCAGCCGATAAGAAAAAACGCGCGCCCGCGCGCCCGCGCGCTCGAGCGGCTGCAGACGAAGGAAAAACAGAGAGAAAGAGAGGCACAATAGAGGCACGCAGAGAGCAGCGGAGCCGCCTTCGCGCCAACGCATGCGGCCTCCCCGTCAGCCGAGCACCACTCGCACAGGCAGCGATGCACTGATCCGGAACAAGTGCCACTGCTGCTGCCGCCGCCGCCGACGGTCCTCGTAGCTGCTGCTGCTGCGGAGCGCAAAAGCGGGAAATGGAAAAGGATCGCCATGTTCGAGGTACGACAATCGTCCCCTTTGACGCCGCCGTCCCCATGGCTTTCGCTCCCCGTTCCTATTTTTTTTTCCCCGCGGCTGTACACCCCACTCTCCGGGAAATAGGACCTGGCCGATGGATTTATGGTCAAGGCGAAAGTGTTAAGGATACCCTCCCGGCCTTTTTGCCGAGGGGGGAAAAAAGAGAGAGAGACCAGCTCTCGCCTCCGCGCGGCTTCTACTTGTTGGTCGCTTTTTTTTTCTTTTCAGCCTGAATATCGAGGATGAGAGCGCGCGCTATTTTTCATTCGGCGCGAATAGTTTTTCGATTATTTATGATCGAACGATCGACGCTTCGATATATTTACGCCCAAGGGGTTAGGGTGAAAATTATTAAGAGTCCTTTTTTTCTTCTTTCGGCGATAATAAACAAATGATTTATTAGATCGCTAAGATATGCATTAAAGCGAAACTTTATTCAGAACTTTTTTCAAGGCTATTCGTTATCGTTAAGTTATTTACGATTCCGCGCGCTGGATTAAGGCGACTGGATAATATTTATCGTGGATAATTAATGTCTAGGAAAAATTAAGAGGCTCAATTTTCCATGTACAAAAACCAGAAATTCGTCGCGAGAAAAGCGCTGGAAGGCTCGCGCCGATGTCCGACACCCTTTTGAGATGTAAGAAAAGTTGGGAAAATCCAGTTGGAGATAACACGTGCAACAAGACTCGCCCTACTAAACTCGCTTGTATCTGCTTACTCCATCTACACGGCTCCGGCTATCTCTCTAACTTAGCCCGGGATTTTCTTAACTTTTCTTACACCCAGGAGGGTGGACACTTTTTTATATACGGCCCCGCATTTTTTTCATTTTTTATCATTAAGCACTCTATTAGTATACGTGGAATAAAATCTTTCCCGAAACTTGGACTGGCTTATTCTAACAACAAAGTTGTTTGAATAAGCGTAATGTTTTATAGTTAAGGGGGAGAAATGTGGACGTCGGGGAATATGCAGAGGTATTCGTTAAATTCGGTATTACAAGTGCCGGATTTATTAGTCGAGAAAGAATTTAAAACATTTATTACATGAAACTTCTCTTGCCTCAGATATTTGAAATAGCTATAAAGAAAAATTAAATACGCAATCAAACTGACGTAGTACTACTTCGCCTTTTTACGTCATTGCAGGAAATATTAATATAACGTTTTTTTTTAATTACATAAAAAATTATTGACAATACCAAAGTATTAATAAACGAAACTTTAAATAGTCTAATGACGTATTCGCTTGCGTAATAAAAATTTCAATAAAATTGCAATCTTAGATCTCAATAGACTAAGCAGCGACAATTTAACGCTCATCGCCGCACTTAAACTCCGCTCTAAATGCGCTGCAGGTATCACATGTGGTACTGTTTTTTGTTCCGGTTAAAAGTTGCATTAGAGAGCTAGCATGATCAGTACTCGGTGTTTTGGAACTTTGAAAACTCGTTTGCACCAACTGCAATAAGCTCCCGAAGCTGACTCACTCTCTCTCTCTCTCTTTCGCAGAGAGGGGCCGAATTGTCGTCTAAGCCGCACGCCGAAAACTAGAATTGCGACGCTCTCGGCGCGCCGGCGAAACTAAAGAAGTTAATTGACAGCACGGTTTATTAATGAAACAAGTCGATTTGCACCCGTAAATTGGAGCGCGCCGAAATTATTCCGGCAACTTATTAGCCAACTGCACTTTAATAGTTCGCTCTCTCGTGCCGGCCCGAGAGTTGAGATAACACTATTTTTGCAGCGGCAGAAAATAGCGCTGGAAATGCATTGCGCGCGCTTCAACGCGAGAAAGCCGCGCGCACGCCTTGCAATGCGAAAAGTTCCAATGCGCGCTGCAGCCCTCGTCTGCTTTAACTTTCTCTGCATTTCTTTTATTTTGCATTAACGAGATTCTTTGAAGTACGCGTGATTACAAATTTAAAGCGCCACTCTCGCGCGCCGGGGAGAGCACTGCGCTATCAAAGGAACCGGATTAAATCCAAGCCGAGGCTGTAACAATGGATTAAAGCTTCGTTTCGACGTATTTAATTCTAGCAAAAAAAAAGGGAGAGCTACGGAGGCAGGATTGCTCTTTAATCGGAGGCGAATGCGACGCGCGAACGCGAATCGAAGGATTTTAATGACGGAAAAACGGGGGGGGGGCGGGGGGGAGGTATTAAGCGCGGAAATCGAAAGAGTATCCCGACGGCGTTTTTATGTTGATGCAACCGAAGGAAAACTCGGATGCACAGACAATCCGCCGAAAATCGGAAAAGTGCTTAGCGAAAGCGGGGAATCGATGTCCTCGTTTTCTCTCTTGGAATATCCCTACCGACGAGCACTCGATCATGTCGAGTGCCGATGCGCCGAGTAAAAGGCAGCGAATTCGCCGGCGAGTGTGTACACGCTTTCCGCGTCGGCGATCGCTCTGCGATTGACGTTTATGCCGCGTGTAATTTCAAATTAAAAAGATGCTCCTATGAATCGCTTCGCATAAATTGTTCGCGTTATGAGTGATGAATCGCTCGGCTGCGAACGGGCAATTTTCTCGTTTTTCTCGCGTTACTTTATTGACAGAAGCGCTTTTCCAAGGAGTTTAATTCGGGGAATATAATAATGAGGTTGATTTAATCGAGGCTGCGAAAATAAGATAACTTGGTTCGAACTTCGAAAGTTTCATTTGAAAAGAAGAGTAATATTATTATTAAATAACGTGGTACAAAATTAAAATTACATCATGTAAAAATGTATAAAACTGGGAAAGCATATTTTTTTAGTAAGTTAAATAAACTGAAGCTGTGCTTCAGGTTCGTTTTTATGTCATTTAAAACAACAAGTAATTTAAATCTGCGTAAAAAAGAAAAGAGAAAAAGCTTGTTTTATTCTGCAAGTGGAACTAAAGTGAACTTTGATGTGCGGTTAAATGAGGATGGAGAAGAAGTATGGAGAAGAATTCACATCTAAATGGTTTTGTTACGTAGTGATTTACTGGTACACAGTATTATATTATAAAACTCGTTAAAACTCTAGAATATTTCTCTTATTTATATTAATATTACATTTATATATATTAACACATTTAACGATAATAAAAGTTTATAGAGGCATTAACATACATTATAAGTAGGCCACGAATAATTATTTAAAAAATTTTTTAATTTTTATGTATCAAACACTATTATTCTACTAAAAGTATCACGATTTCGTGACAGTCACTCTAAATTAAACGAAAAACAGCGTCTAGAAATAGACACATTTAAACTGTCACACATTTCTCGAAAATTCAGCGCAAAAGGAACAAATTTCTCTCGCAAATTGCGAGCACCTTCCCCAAAAAACGTCAAAGAAATTATCATTTCCACTTTTGTAAACAGCACGAGAAGGTTACCCTCGATAAATAAAGAGCCGTCATGTTTGAAAACGCTATCTCCCGAGTCCCACGAAACCTGTGACGACGCTGTTTAAGGTTTTTTTATCGCACCATAAAGCAGTTGCGACAAGCGTCGCTCTCCCGAGAGAGAGAGAGAGAGAGAGAGAGACGCGAGCAGACGGCCTCCGTCCGACACCCTTAAAATATTTCTTTTCCCGTTATATTCCGCGCGTAGGCGGGCTTTTTCAACCTGCACACTCGATAAAGCTGGAAAAATGCTGCAGCGGCGAGTTAAGCTTTACTTGCTGGGGCCCAGAAGATAGAAAATCGCGTCGGGATCTTTGGACCTTTGTTTTTTTTTTGGATCGCGTAAAATTATTGCGCGCTCTATCCATTGTTTCTGCTTATCGAGCCGGACAATAATTGGTAGCGCTTTTTTTTTTAAAGTTGTGTCGGATAGCAGAAATAGAACGTTCTGCAGATTACGGAGGGATTTTTTTTTTTTGGATCGTTTGGTTACGTGTGTCAGTGGCGGAGGGTTTTTAACTGTGCACGCAGTGCACCGTTTGCTTTGCGCTCGGGTGGCAATCCCTCGATACTGTTTTGCTCGTTTACTTTCCGGTATTTCCAGGAGATATTCCTTTAAAAGAAGAATATTTGCTCCGAAAAAGTATGCGATAGTTGATAGCCGTTGCGTTTGTTAGCTTCGATTCTATTTAGCACGAATTGTTGGAATATCTTTTTGCAGTATTAAGCCAAGTAAATTACTTTGCTTAAATTCGAAAATTTGGAAAATTTAATATTAGTTTCACTGAAATGTTATTTCACAATCGATTTTTATTTTATATAATATTGCTATGTAAATTTCTGTTTTTAATAAATAAATAAATAAATTTTTATAAATAAAATAATAACAATGGTACATACTTAATTTAAAACTGTAATTGATGAATTTTGAATTAAAGTAAATAACCGAAAAGTTTATTAGGTAAAGTATAAAGTCTTCTGACCTGCAAAAAAGTAATTGGAATTCTTTTTTTATTTTATACATAATCATAGTAAACAAATTCAAGTCAAGATTTATCGTCAATGTCAGATGCCAATTTGCGAAGGTTACAATTAGGAAAAAATAGGCATCTGGCCGTTCTACTTCAGCGGGCCAGATCCTGAAAGATGTCGTTGGGCTTTGAATGAAATTCAATTGCATTCGCTTTCAAGTCCGTAGCCCGATAAAACGTTGAATTTGCGTTTAGTCGGGCGAAATGTACCCAGGATTGGCCATTATTGATTTCGCGATAAGCGTTGATAGGATTTAGTTTTGACGGACGTCACTGCTTTACGTGCCTGCACACGCGGTATTACGTGCAAAAATTAGACTGGCCGATTTATTTTTTTTCACGAGCTACAAATCAGTTTTTCTCGATTAACTTGTGGATTATTGCTGTAAAGCTTTTTAAGCCAATCGAAAAGGCAATAAATATAAATGCACTTACGATCGAAAAGGATTTAAATATATATATTTTGTGATTTTAATGTGGAACAAACTTGGAAGAATTAAAAAGTATGTCAAGCAGAGAGTTAATGAAGAAGGTGTCAGTTATAAATGACGTCAGTCTTGAAGCGGTGAAGTCCGGGTCGAAGTGACTTTGATCCAAGTCTCGAGAAAACTAAGTAATTTCGTATATAATTTGTTCATAATAAGAGAATCGTTACCTTGGATGGATTTATCGGAATATCCAAATCGAGAGAAAAAAAATTCACATATGAATATTTAATACATTAGAGGAGGTATAATACTGATTATTCATGAAATATAATAACTATTAATATTCATGTGTAATTCATTTTCATTAAAAGTTTTCACAAAGCTTCCCTGAAAACAGTCCAAACACTGAAATATGCGTCGAGCAATATTGAGCAATTAATTAGGCCAAGCGTGCCTCTCCATCATTTTGTAATTAACCGAAATTATTGGTGCTGTTAATGAAGATTCTAATTTACACGCCGAATAACAAGCCCGGAACGAACGTTCAACCCCTAAAATACAACTCGGCGTCAAAACCGCCTAATCCTAAACAAAATTTCGACAATCGCCTTGTGCACCTTTAGAATTCGGGATGGAAAATAGTGGAACTCTGTAAACAGGGGTTCGGACTGTCGCGATGGCAGAGAGCACTCTGGTTTATAAACGATAAGCCTATTAGGCTGGCTGGTCGGCTTCGTTCTGGTATTATTGGATTATTTGTCTTTCATATAACACGCGAACGGTCTCGCGCGAGCGCTCTAATGCCGACGCTATTCCGACTCTTTCTGTTCTGCGGGTGTGGATTAAAAAAAAAAAAAGAAAGAAACAACCGTTTCTGCCCGTCGGTTCTTTGGCGGCTGATGCTTACGCTTGGCGCGCGTTAATTCGGTTTTACTTATTCGAGGCTCGCGCGGCCAGTTTTGTCGGGCTTTGAAAGCCGGGTTCGAAATGCGTTTTATTTAACGGCCGACCGCCACGGTTGGGAGCTTATAGGATCTCCATTAACGTCTTTGCGCCGTTTATCGTCGTCGGGTGGAAATTAATTTTTTGTTTAGTAAAGTTTCGCTTGATTTGCAAAGCGGTAAAGAGGTGTAACCTCTTCTCAGATGTAAGAATAAACGCGCATTGTAATTTTAAAAAGTTGATCCAACAAATTGTCGTTTTGAAAAGAATTTAATAAAAACAGCATTAACCTTTTTCTGTTTTTGCTTTATTAACTTAATAACATTCGATCGCACGTGCCGAAGAGTATTGTAGAACTCTTTTGGCATGAAGATAGGAAGGTATACCGCACGTGGTTACGTAGACCCTTCAGATTATCATTTGATTTGACCCTTTTAAGTCTGTGAAGTCGGTAGACCCTTTATGTAGAGTATATTCAATTTTACATTTTATAAACTACGTCTGTATACATTGTCATAAAAATGATGTAAAATAAAATTCATGATTAAATGACTCACGCTAGATTAAAAGCTACTAAAAACGTTATTTGCTCGACGGCGAAAAATTCCTGCAGAATCAAAGGAATAAAAGAGCTGAAATTCCATATCTCCGATCAATCCAGAAAATCCGAGATTTTAAGGAAAAAGCAGCCCGTCTACCGGTATAAAGTAGCATTTTCACGCTATAAACAGATCGATCAATTACGTTAGGTCAGCTCTCCGTAACCCGGCTTCCTCATATTACATTCCGCTCTTTTTTTCAAAATGGATAACGCGCGGGTCGTCGATAAAATCTGAAAAAGCTCCCGCGAAAAAACTCGGAGCGCGCTCGGCGCATAAATTTCACGGCTCGAAAGTTCAGAAACCCCCGACAGCGCCGAGTAAAAATAAGTCCCCGGGGCAAAGAATCCGTACACAGTCGTCCGGCCGTATCGGAAAAAAGAGAAGCAGGCCAGCTCCGAAATAGCCGCCTTTTGAAAACTCAGTTTTCTCCTCTCCGCGAGCGAGGCTTTCGCGATAGCTTTTCCCCGTTTCGATAGTCGCCGAGAGCTCGTTTTGCACGCGTGAGCTTGCATTAGTGTAAGCGGCGCGGTGTGCTTGCAAGCTCGGCCAGGGGGTCCCCGAGAGTAATTGCACTAATGCACTCGGCAGCCCGAGCGAGGCCGATAAATGTATATGACAAATTTGCATTAGCAATCGAGTATAGCTCCGCGAGGAGCCTTCTTCGGCTAAGGAAAAGCCCCCGAAGCTGCCTCTCGCGTGCCGAGTACTGACTTATACGGGATAGCAGCTTCACTGCTCGCTGGAGAGAAAGAAATATACTGGGAGGAGAAGGAGAGTACTGGTTTTAGTGTAATAGAAAGCGCGCACGCGTTTCCGCAGCTTTGCGAAAACGAATTCCCCGCGGATTGCAGCTAAGTCGGCCGCTGTTTTACTTTTCCCGCCCGCGCTTTTATTTACTTTATTAGAATTTTATTTTTACGGGCCGGGAGAGGGATTGCTCACGCCTGCGACTACCGCCGTTCAATGGGGGAGAAGTCAACTTTTATTGCAATTTCGGAATAGACTGGAACGCTAGTAAAACACTTGTTTGAAGGCAGGGTTTTGTTCTTATTTTTCATTAAAACTTTAGTAAAATTGAAAATTCATTTCATTATATAAAATATTGTAAATATACTACGTGGAATAAATAATTTCTCTTTACCTCAAGCATATTTTAGTGAACGAATAAATTTCGTAGAATAATTAGATTTTAAATTATTTAAAAATATATATTAAAACAACTTTTGCATAATCTTCAATTCCGAGGAATCGGTGAGCTACGGGGCTTTGTTTAACTTTAAGTAATTTGATAGTATTATCAGAAGTAAACTCTGCAGCTGATAAATTTGCATATCTGCCTAAAAAACTTAATCACAGAATTTAATTAGTTGCTAGTAATAATGTTGGGTATTTAAAAAAGATGTAAAAAATTTTTGGTCAAATGTAGACTTAATAGTATCCATTCAGAAATTGAAATAGTCAATTCTCTTTCATGCATATTTCTAAATGCAAGACTTCTAAAGTTATTACATCATTTAATACCATAATAAAAATTGGTTCCCGAAGTTTAATAAAGAAGTTTACAGAGTTCGCCCAACTTTTTATATTCGCTTTCGTCAAAGTAGCAGGAATGAAGTTACGCTCTTGCGAATCGTAGACACAGATTTCAGTAGATGTGGGCGTCATCCTGTTATTAAGACCTACTAACTTTAAATGATATTATCGTAACTTCAGCGAAGTGATCATTTTTTATTAAAATTAATGTCGACCTTAAAGTGAAAAAATGACTTCTTTGTCAAAAACTAGGTGACAATTATAGATTATCTGGAAAAAATTTTTAAAAATGAAAAGGCTATAAAATGTAGTCATTGCTTTTAAAATATTGGAATTTATTTTGGAATAATATTTCCACATTTACATTTTAAGAGTATTCAATTTTTTATTTGGATTGAATTATTTACTATATTCAAAAAATGCTGCCTGCAACAAAGAGGAAGTTGCAAAACATTTACAGCATTTACTTTAGAATTTATTACTATTTATATATTCGTAGTAAAATATTCAATATTTTATTCTTGATGGGAATTTCAAAAATTTTGTTAACTCAATTATTCAGCAGATTTTACTTACTGTTCTGCAACTTTATAGATATAAATAAACAAGAATTTTAAATTTTAAATTATTTTATCAAATTGGGAGATAAAGTATTCACTTAAAAGTTTTCAATATTATGCTTGAATTATCCCTTCAGTAGAACTAAAATTTTATTTTACTTATTCGCAACGTTTCTATTGGTAATGCTTTCGTAAGATATGATCTTCTCCGTCGCATCCATTTGTTTCCGCGGTTCCACCATCATTTACAATGGATTTGAAGCATAGACAATTTCATCCTCTCAAAGCTATACTAATTTCTTATCATAGTGATGGATTTTGGAATAAAACTATAAATCAAGTTGATTCATGAAATCCATGAAATCGTCAATAAAAGTAAAAAGATAAGTTTTGAAGGAAGTAAAGATTGATTTTACAATATTAACGATGCACCAATAACCCTTGCATAACTTAAAAAATACGAAGATCCAAAAGGAGTAACGAGTAGAAAATACGATTCAGAAAACTTGCTAACCAACAAAGTTAAGGTAGACGTTAAGCAGCTTATCGCACAAAGCATTTCATAAAAACTTCCGTCATCTTCGCGGCGGATTCATCCTCCGAATGGAAAAATTTTCGCCCTTCTTTTTAAAACGCAAATAAAAGTAATATCATTATCATCGAAGCTAATGCTATTTCAGACATTACCGAAAGGTCCAAGGCACATTAAATTGCCAACAAATCTGCGAACTTGCGAGGGGCAAGAAAATTTCCAGCGGCCGCTAATACTCATCCGGTTGAAGGCCAGGATTCGTCTCGACTTACGGCAATTTCGATCCAATCGTGTCGGCAGCTTCGGATTACAAAGCCCTCATCGATTGGAGACTTTTGAGGGGGACGTCCGCCGAAACAGTCGGCACCTTTGGCTTTCTTTTGTCTCCGCCGAACAATCCTACGTGGTATACGCCGCTGCTTCTTCTCTAGTTTGTCTTTCTTTTATTTGACTTTTGCCGTTTTTACGCCCGGCTTTATTTCGATACTATGACGAACTTGGTCGAGGAGTTTTGTCTTTTTTTTTCCTTTTTTTCCATTGGTAGCGAATTATTTAAATTTAAAAGGAAGCGACGGGGGAAGTTTGGGATTTTCCTTTTTTTTCTGGGTATTATAAAAAAGTCGAGAGGACTTGGCGAAACTTAATCAATTTCAGAAAAGTAGAAATCGGAGTAAGCTCTTTTGAGCGATGAAGTAAAAAGAAACAGTGCAGCCCCGCTCTTTTAAACTGTTTTCGAGTTGCAGATTTACACAGAGAACGGAATAGTTTATTGTGCAAACTTTAGTCAGTTCTGCAAACCTCTATCTTTGAGAAAATAACAGTTCGCCTCGATCGAACTCGCCTTTTACTTATTTTCTTTAGGGATGGAAGTTAACACGATTCCGCGGAATAATTGGAATAGTTATTCCGCGGTTCATCATAGTTATGCAAGTCCATCGAAATTTCACGGAGTAGTTTCTATCTCGACTGTTACAGCACTGCTCGATGCTGGTTTATTGATGAACAGCGTACTTACCAGTTCGGATGCGGCGCATAAATTATTTATGCGTTGAGTGCCATGACCAGTTCATTTAGCATCTTTAAATTATTGAATTTCGCACTGCTCGTAATCCCCTGGAGTTCAAAACAGAAATCCGTATTTGTGGAACAAACATAATTTAAATCAACATCCGAGAGAATTCAATTTGCCATTATATTAGGTTCAGAGAGTATTGTGTATTGTGGACGAATGTCTATAAAGTTGGGTAATGAATTAAATGAAAGAACTATAAAGATCTTTCATAAAAATAATGCCTCTTTAAAAGTGTAGTAAAATGCTAAATTGCAATTTATTGTTCCGCTAAACTGTTGAATGCGCGCTTTAAATGAAAATTCGTAAATTTAAAAATATATATTGCACACATTGATGCAATAAAAGCGACGAGGTCACCTCTGCCAATTAAAGAATCTTATGCAATGCAGACACACAAAGTTTCCCACTCGAAACCGGACGTAAAGTCAGAGAAAATTTAATTAATTTAAACTCTTATAGCAAGTGCTTGAAGCGAGAATGACTTTAGCAATATTCCGCGGACGCGCAACCTTCCTCTGTTTGTCCACGCTTTCGTCCGCCGCTGCGAGGCAACCCCATCTACTTCATATCTGTTTTGCACATCCGTCGTTCCTCCTCTCCGCGGGCTTTTTTCCGAAAACGCCACGGCACCACGGATTTCGGCTTTTATTTGCTGGCGCAGGAGCTAAATAAGAGCGGGTTTCAGCTGACGTCGATTAATTCGCACATGACGGATTCGTGAATTTACGAGCTCAGCCGAACAGCTCCGCTTTAATCGCGCGAAATTACTTCGCGCCGGACTCACAAATTGATCCCTCTGCCTCTGCCTCCTCTTTCTTTGCCTGCCCTATACGTATATACGAGCGCGTATTAATCGCTGCTGGGGGGGCAGAAATTCGAGACCGAGTATTTTTGACTCCTACGTGACTCGGCTCTTTTTTTCTCCGTTCAGTTCGAGATACCCGGAGGGGACGGGCCGACTCGTGAATTGGATGTAAATTTTTTACGGAGTAAGCGGCAGCGGCCCCAGCTGCAGATTGAAATCTCAGGTAGCCGCGAATGATGCATGATTATAATATCGATTACTTACGGATGGAGGTAAAATTATATGAGACGGGGGAGGTTCGAGTTCGTCTACGTGCTGCTCGAGGAGTTGCCGCGCGAGTTTTTCCTGCTTAATATTCGAGGTGGGATCAAGGTGAAATATCTGACCTTTAGCTAAATGAAGGGAAAGACTTCCGAATTTGATAGGATCGTTTAAACGTCCAATTATGTGGCTTCGTGATGTGGATGATAAGTAGCTGATGCATTCATAATTATTGAATAGAAAGTTTAATTTAGCAATATTTCTTACGAATCCATTTAAGTATGTTAAAAGATAAATTTAACAATTCGATTTCTAGAGAAATATTTCAATATTCCTTTATTTGCTATTTACATTTTAAAAATCTGTACTTTTAGTTAACTTAAACTTAAAAAGTGCAGCAAACTTACTTTGAAGAAACTTTCACAGGATGGAATGATCAGTTTTTAATCTTGTTTTATTGAGAGAATAAAAATAAAATTTAAGATTGAATTTCTAAAGGCAATAAAATATTCATTTATTCTTGGTACATTTTTATTATGACAACACAAATACTTTTTATTTTCTTTTATAATTTTCGAGAAACTTCATCTAGATAACGCAACGAAGTATTCTTCAGAAGTAGGGTTATCCTATAGTTTTACTTACAGCTATAAAATTACACTGTGACTTGCTTGTTTCCTAAACTTAGGTTTCTCTCGTATATTTGTTTACTGTTCGCGAACATGACAATATTACTAAAGTTTTGAACTAATCTACCGAAATTCGTTGCAGTTTGTACGTTTCAGTAACTAAAGTCTTTTGATAGCAACAAAATTACCAAGAGAAGTATTCATTCTTGTTTAGTAATGGATGGTTATATAATATATCTGAAATTTTTAATAAATACATACGTTGTAAGTAGTAAAAAGGAAACCTGTACTTACGAATGTAATTTTTTTCCTGTCGAATTCTTTGAAAACATTAAAATTATTTCTCTTTGAACCATAAACTCGTAATGTTATTCCGAGATTTTTTAAGGAGCCATTTTCCAGCATTTTACGTTCTACTTTACGCCGAATAATTTAATAAAAGAATCGTTTTAAAGGTTATGTACCATCAATATTAACTGCGCATTACTAACGAAATGGTTTCGGAAAATTGAATACTTACCGTAACCATAAACGACTCGACACGCCACTGTAATTTTAAATTTAAACATTACCCACTCGTTGAACGACCCCTAATTTCAAAGAAAATATACATTTTCTTCGACCGCAAAAGCCACCATTCCAATAAACCTCCTGCTACATAATTTCCTAAATAATTAATAAAGCAGTAGTTAATCTCAAGAACGGGGGCAGAAAAAGTGTCAAACCCCTCTCCCCTTCGTCCCGGAAGGGGAATAAGGTGAAGAAAAGTCGTATGGGGACGAGAGAAGCGAACTTCTTGCTCGAACGTCAGTCGCAAGCTAGCTATATTTAGAAAAACATTAGCGACATTAGGGGCGAACGAGACGGAAAAACTTTTCCCCCCGAACATATATTCGTCGCAATTATTCCGACAGTCAATCAAGCTCTCCGCCCGAGTAATTAGCCGACTCGTTCCGTTTCGCGGAAGGCATCAATCGCGCGCTTCTGTCGCGCGTAAAATCAGCAAGTGACCGAGAGAGACAATGACTCTCGGCTGCAGCTGCTGCGAGCGGCAATGGAACGAGCCGTCATAAATATCGATGGAACGCTTATACGAGCGTTAAAGACAAGCTGAGGGAGAGAGATAGAATGCGAGTCGGTGGGCGGGAGACTCGCGAGTCTGGAAACGCCTTTGACGAGGATATACATGACAAAATTAATGGGGGATGCTTTCGTGATCTTGCATCTGCATCGGCGCGACGGCGCTGTGTGCAGTCTGGAGTTGTCGAGAGTTGCGGCTTGTGCTGCGAATGTAAGTGAACAGCTTTGCAGTCGAGTACCTAATGCGGATGAGCAATAAGGGATAAAAATCGAAATAGCGTGTTATAAAGGAATTTATAAACGAACGAGCGCATACTGAAAAGATAATTTAGGAATTGGTAAAAATTTTGTTTAAACTTCGAGTAAGTTAAACAAAATAATACAAATTTAATGAAAGTTGGAATATTTTTGAATTAATAAGAATAAATCTAAAAAGAATAATCAGTGCTGATAACCTTAAAAACTGACCACACTGCCTAGAAATTATCTTTAATCTTACATCGTCAGCATCGATACGAATTTCAAAATTTTCCATTTATCATCCGACTGAATCTCGTCGTTCGTGCGTAAAAAATCCAGGGACGGACGAAAAAGCAGAATACATAAATCCGATATAACCGTTAGGGCGCGGCGCGGAAGAGAATGATTTATTTTCCCGAACGTGCAGCGGAGCTCGCTTCCCGGCGAGCGTCACACACGAGTATTATCGAAGTCGCGGATCTGCATTCTTCTCCAAAAGAGGTTATCTTTCTTAGACAAGCGCTCGGCTAGCCGGCGGCTCGGCAACAATTAGGTTAGGGAGAGAGGGAGGGGGAGACGGACCCCCTTCACTTTGAGTGATTCCGTTGTGGCTTCTTCGTCGCAGCTTTTTTTTTTCAACCCTCGAGCTCAATTCCAACTTTCTCCCCCCTGCCTCGATGCCGCTGTTTGCTTTTTTCCGCGTTTCTTTCTTGTTCGTCCTGTGGATATTCAAAAAGAAGACTGATTTGGCTGATTTTCAATGGCGAAAAAACGTCCGCTGCTCGATATACATTTTTTCCTCGAATTGTCGTCATCGTTTACTTGATAAGGTTTCCTTTTCACTACTCGAAAGAAGAGAGTTTCTCTTTCACTCTTCTGAATCTCTTGAAATTCATCGACGGCTGGATTTCCAAAGGTTTTCTTCATAAATATGTACAAGATAATAAATCCTAGTTTTTGCATTTTCCCTCTGCTCGCGATTGAGAGCTTTTAAGTTTGCCTTTATTTCAGCATCTTTGAGGTACTCTGAGAAAAATTCTTTATTGATTCAAAGAAACTTTTTTTTAGTTATTGTAGAAAAATAACTTTTAATTAAAAAGCGTATTTCATCTGCACTTTATGTTAGAATAAGTACTAGAATTCCTATATCATTAATCTAATGAGAGCAGCTCTTTACGATTCTTATTTTTTCAATTGAAACCTGACTTCTGCTCGTTAACGGTGAGCTTTTATAATCTGAATTTTAATAAATTACGCATAATATTCTTTAAAATTAATAAGAATTTTTTCTTAGAATTAATTAAAAATGTATAGTAATAAACTTCAAATTAAAAATTGATTGATAATATACTAATGAAACGTGAAAAAGTAACACAACCCTCTTTCGCACAGGTTCGTGTTAAAAATCAGCTCTTCTAAATGTCAAGTGCTTGTTGACATGTCAAGAATCTGACATCAGTACGTACCTATTTGTATCGTGTTCCTTTCGTTACTCGATTTTTTATGCCTGAATTGCACAATTTTTACCGGGAACTTTGGCTATATAGAACTGATAAGGAAGCCGAAAAATAAAAATGTACAATTGTCAAGATACAACTATTATATGGTAAATATATGACGACTGTATCGTATTAATTCTATCCAGCCAAAGTTGGCGTTAAAAATTGTGCAATTCCGGCGTTAAAGCGTTAAATAGAATCGATGAATCTTCTGATAATGCACCCATTTTACTTGTATGGCGGATCGCGGAAAGTGATGGGATAGTAGTCAGCTCAAAAAATGAAATTTTTGAAATAACTCATAATATAACTATAACTTTTAATGCATGTCTAGTTTTCAAATTTTATATTTTTTTTTCAGGTACGTTGAAATGCTTTTCAATCACTCCCATGCAGTCACGTAAGTTAAAAATTAAGAATATAAGTAAATTTAATCGATCGTTATTTAAAAATTAAAAAACGTCCTTTATTGAATTTAAAGTATCGAATGCAAGAATTGTAGCGCACAAAAAAAAAAAAAAAAAAACTGGAACTTCCATACGAGAACGTTCAATTTCCTATCCATTGCCGTCACAGATAAATTCCTTTTCAAATGGCATGCCAATATTCAGCGCTTGACAGTCCACCGACAGTCAAAGTAGCGCGTCTCGATGGCGACGATGATGGTGTATTCGAGAAATTGTTAAGCGCTACTCCCACGCAACCGCTACGTCCCTCTCCCCATTCAATCGGCGAGGGGATCACTATCCAATTACGCGCATCTTGCTCTTCATTGTAGAAGCGCGGCCATCTCTTGTTACGTATCGGGAAGCTTCGGAATCCAACTGCCGACGCCATTGTGTTGATAAAAAAAAAGGGAGAGAGAGAGAGAGAGGCTCTGGAGAGGGTCGCGATCTCCTTTTTTTCAAAGCGGCGAAGGGCTTTTAATTAGAACTCGCTGGGCGCTTTGACGAATCAAGTTCTTTGGAGCGTCAATTCCGCGGCTTTCGGTGCGGAGAATTTTTTTTATCCGCTACTTTTTTCAAAACAGAAAAAAATGCGCCGCTTTTTCGCATTGGATTTTCGCGATATTTTCCAAGCCTGCATGCTGCGTGTGAATGCTTGCGGAAGAAAATAATTTTTTTTTTTATTTATTTAAAGAGCGAACCGGCAGGAAGGCTTTAATTGGATTTTTAAAGGGTACGATATTTTGTTCATATTTTTTTAAATGAGGGATCAGTTTTGTTGGTGCATCGAAAAATAAAAGCGGGGAGGTGAAATTGTATTTTTGAGAATTTTGAATGTACTCTGATTGCGAATTGTATGCAGAGAATAAAATTCGAAGGAAATTTATTTTTAAATTAGAAATTCAATACGTTTTTGGTTCAATTTGTAAATATTCACGATATTGATTCAACGACGATTCATTAAACAAACCTTTTGTGAATATTTCCAACGAACCAAAAGCTCCAAACAAGATTCGAAATCATTAGCAAGCATTTCCGTGCCACTTTACAAATACTTAGACTTTTGGTGAAGAGGGTAAACTATTTATGTGTAAAGTAAGTCCTTACGCTGACTGCACATAAATATACAATAAAAGATATACGAAACAAGAGGATTGAAACTGTTTCCAATTTTCCTTCCTGTCGACCCCCGTCTTGTATTCACGCTTTTTGACTACCTGAAATACATCTTCATATTTTACAATATCGCCATGGATTTCCATTACTAAAGTAGAATGTATAAAACATTTCCGTCCATTATGTAACTAAACGAAAGATTTCGTCTCGCTTAAAGTTAGCCCTCCGCGGAGTCATAAATCTGGAGGAGCCGGTGAAAAATATTATTGCTGAATAATTATTTAATATAAATGTAGAGACGTCGTTGAATATTTATAATTCTCGGGGCTGATGTTTGAGGATATTAAATATTTATGTGGTTACGTGTGTCTATGCTTAGCCGTGTATGTACATGACATTGAGTGCACTCCCAAATTGTTTACGATACTGCATAAAATTTCGGTGCATACATGACGCTGTCTGTGTTGATGGCTGTAGTTAATCCACTATACCTACTGAATTAAATGGAGTTCCCCAAATTCAAATTCTGATTATTTGATCAATCTAGCAGTATTACACACTGAGAAAAAAAATTTAGTTGAGTTAAACGACAGGCTTTTGCACGACTGTTGCTAGAACCGATAGGTAGATGAAGGTTCTTAGGCAGGAATTTACCTGCAAGTGGCCAAGTTTGAGTTGATTAGTATATAAGACCGCATCGGTAGCCTACTTCGTATATAGTAATAGCGTTTGAATAAAGTGCACTGCGAAAACTGCAAATGTAAAGCGAGCGTTATTTCCGTCTATCCGAAAAATGCATAAAAAATAATTGCGAATTTAAAATATAAGTTTCAATGTAAAAATCAATCTGTAAGCATAGCAAGTCACTGAGAGATATAATACAGAAATTCAAAGCAATTTATTTTTATTGGATATTATTTGATAAGTTTGAATTAATATAAATTTAAATTCAATCAATAATTACTTAGCCTGTTAAAACAACAGACCTGTATACTGTAGAATTAATTGTGTTCATCCTATCAATTAAAATGATATTTTAGTTGTAAATAGTTAATAGTAAAATTCCATTGATTCAATCAAATTTTTTTCTCAGTGTATAATTCACTCTTTTTCGATGAAAGATAATTGTTCCCAGAGTAAATTAGATTTTGAATGCAGAGGCGGGACCAGTCTATTTTCATCCAAATCAATATTTTCTACTTTCAGTAATATTATATCTTTATTTGAAAATTCAAAATTTTCTCATTTATCTGAAAGTAATTTTTTACTTAATATAAACCAGAATAAAAATTGAACGATCTCTTGTACTAAATAAAAAATAATTTACAAACTGAAACTTAAGCAACCTTAATTATATATACATATATAAATAAAAACTTTTTTCGAGCGCATTGATTTAAATTTCTCTCGATCTATCAAAGGATTAAGCAGAAACGGTAGCTATTCAATCCCAAAAGATTATACAAATTCAGTTACTCGATTCGAAATCGAAGCCAAGCATCGGTACACATAATTACCTCAATCGGAGAAGCGAACGAGCTCTCGGTCATAATGACCCGCAGGGCATATTGAGCTGACGGCCGCAAAGCATCCGCCGAGCAAAGTAATAAACTGGCCGCGATCGGAAATTCGCGGCGCAGCCTCCGTCCCTCTTCCAGGGTGCACTAAAGCACATGATCGCGCACTTCCCATTAGCTCGTAGCGGTCTGTACTCGCGGACAAGAGCCCGAGCGATCGAAATGCGGCTTTGAGCGCGAGGTCATCGCGTTATCTTCTTGCCGGATTCTGCGCGAATCGATATATAGTCGGAGTCGAACACACTCGGCGTCGCTTCATCGCCGCTTCGATATTGCCTCGGTCGCCGCGCCGACACGACTCCGCCTCCTATACTCTGCACGTGCGTTTACGGACAAATACGGCGCACTTCTGCCAGTCACGTAAGCTCGCCCCCTCCCCCCTTCTGCGTTCCGCAAATATATCCTACGCCAACCGCCGTGTCGTCGAGCCTTTTTCGACTGTACCCCGCAACCGTGTTGACTCGCCGATCCTGTTAGAAGTTCTCGGAGGGCGAACGTTTAAATGACGCCACGCGGCGCTGTTTGTTCTGGAAGTAAAGTTGGATTTACTTCTTTTGATACCTGCGATCTGGAGGATTATGTAATTTCGAGCTGTCGGGTGGCGGGTTCAGCTGTAAATAGCTGCGAGTTGTACTGTGCGCCGTTTGCGCAGTCCAAATACCGAGGTTGAGAATGCGGGATGGCTTTAACAATGTAAACACCGGAATTGCACTCCGTCTCTCTATTCTCAGGAGCACTTAAGACACCCTGTGGACTGATGAGGAATGGGGTGAGAATAAGGCCGTTAACGATACTGTTAATAGTTTAATCGAGCGTACGACAAATTCTACGGTTTATATTCATATCAAAATAATTTGTAGGGCAATTGCAAGCCTGATAATGACTGTCGGGCTTTTGGTTTATTATTGTTGTTAATAGACTATTCAGTTTCAATTAGTCGATGCAATATAGTAAGGGATCTGACAGTTAATAGAATATTCGTGAGATATTCTAGATAGTTAATAGATTCGTGAAATTCAATAATATTATAATTTAAAAATATTTTAGAGGGGTCGGTAATAGTTCTGGGAATTAATTAACGAACAAAATTTTAATTTATAAGCTTTTGATCTGAATTAAAGTTTCTATGTAATGTAATTAATAAAGTATACTACAAGTTAGTACTTACGTACACTACTTTTTTAACATTTACATCTTTTTCAAAGAAAAAGGTTAAAGTAAAAATGTTAAATAATTTTTAAAATTCATGTGGGATTTTTACTACTCGTGTGCTCGCTTTTCAAAGCTCGTACAGTTTTTTGATACGATTCTCGCAATTAGCTCATAATAAGTACAAACTTAAAATGCGGAATGGCTTAAGAGATACTTCAACGTCCTCTCGAGATAAGGAAATACAATTAAAGCGATAAATCAAATTGACAAACTTCAGCTTCTTTAAGTAGGCAGAGAAAAGTGTAAAAGTTCTTCAAATGAACCATAAAGCAGTATCAAGGTAGTTAATTCTCTTTTATTAAATGCTGTTACATGTTGAAGTGTCCACAAATGTGACATACCATAACGAGGAAAGTTTAAAGTAGAGTAATAAAGTTGTTGCGGCTATTTATGGATTAAATAGCAATTTTCATCTTTATAACTATGTATTTATCAAATACTAATAAAATATTAAAATTTTAAAATTTATTTATCTTGATGCAATATACTTACAAAAGTATCTTTAACTTGAAGATTCAGTAATTAGTCAGCCAATTAAAGTCGCAGGACGGTAGTTAGTCTCTGCTTCAAGTTCAAAAGGGAGCACTGATCATAGCGAAATGAATGTAATTTGAACGAATTCAGCTTTAGAATCAAAGTTTTTACATTTTATGCACAGCATTTACGATTCTACAGGTACCTATGTCAATTAATTAAAATGCGAGAGTGCTTGAAATCATTTCACGGCAGATAGTTAGATACGTGCATCATTCATGTGATGGATGGAATCGCATCCAATGCGTACTTTCTCTAATAGAGTTCTAGTCATCTGCCAGATGGCATCGCGTTAGCGCTGAATTCAGTTTTATTCAGTGCGTCGCTTTTAAATATACGTATCCAAGCGATAATTTAGCAATTTAAACAATTTTAAATCACAAGCGCACCTGCATTGAAGAATAATATTAATTCCATTATATATTTAAATTCACTAAAACTTTTAAGTTTCTATACTATGCGGCGAGAGAGACTGTTCCAAGGAAAAAATTGCCTAGCTCTTTAACTTGTGGAAAAAAAACACCGTTATCTCTTTAATAGAGTCAAACATTATACAAAGTTCGAAAGAAAAATTCATTAGCCACCTTAAAATCTGAAAAAAAATGAGGAACCCGAGCAGCGGCCGAGCGGTGCAGAAGTCTATCGAGAATCGGGTAGAGTCTAGCGAGCGATACAGGCCAATCGATATCCGAGGCAGTCCTAATCTGGGCTGAGGAAAAAACTTTCATCCCGCCATCCTCCTCCCCTAAACGAAGTCTGCGCTCTCCCCCTCTCTCTTTCACTCTTTTTCCACATCGCGACTCTTTGCCTCGATCTTCTTCCCGGCTGCGACGGGGGGGGACCCACTTCCGGTCGCTGCATCTCGCTAAGTTTTCCTTCCCTTCGTTCGTCTGCCTGCCGGCTGCGCCTACTCCTTCGGGGCTGCGAACTTTTGCGATACAACGAAAGCTCTCTTTTCCCCTCAATTTAAAGTTCCAGCGCTGCATCGGCTATTGTTCCGCGCTAGATTAGAGGGAAACAAGAGTATTTGATTAACGGTAGGAATTCGGACGGTCCGGGCAAACAAAAGAGCGAAGAAAGGGGAAAGTCCGAGGGAAATTGATGGCCGCGCGATCCTAATTGGAATTTTTTTTTTTTTTTTCATTTGCTCCCCCGATGCGTAGGACTGCGCCGTTACGTTTCGGGGCCTGGGGTTTCAGTGAGGCGGGAGTATAAAAAGTTGCTTGGGAATTCGCAGGCTTTTTAGAAATTAGTTCGGGAGACTGGACGAATTAAGGATAATTTAAAGTTTTCCATAGAACCTTGTCATTAAGTGCCTGATATTCTGATCGAATTGCACAATTGGCTAAGAGCTAAATTAGGAAAGTTCGAAGGCTTCTCTTTCTGTAACGTTATTTAATAATGATTATAGTCTGGACTTACTGTGCAACAAGTTTTAAACCACATTAATTCGATTAAATTATTGCTCAAATATATGGACGAGTATTTTTTATTTTTTACTGTAAATAATGAATTTATTGGCGCATCATAATTAAGTTAAATTTTTCGCTATTTATGCAAATAATACTAAGCGATTGTCAGTTCTAATCAATCACTCAATTACACGAAAGCAAATTTAGGTTAAAGTGCTTCACTCAATCAACTTTAACTGAATATATCGAAACAGGACGGGCTAGATTTGTTGACTAATGCTGTATCATCACCTCAACTCTGTGCTTTTTCGAAGCAAACCTTCAGCTCCGACTTTCGGCCATAAATTGCTTTATGTTTACTCAATTCTAATTACCAAAGGAAAAAGTATGATTGATTAACAAAATCTAATAATCAGTTTGAAGAACAAAATCATTCGGTCGTGTAAATCGAGAATACATAATAAGAAAATTCTTAATACAAATAATCAGATAACATTACTTCAGTTTACGCATCACTTGATTTAGTTTTTCACTCTCTCCTTCGACGAAAAAATTTCGTTCCAAAATTAACCTGTTACTCCCGGAATACCCCAATCCCGCCGGAGAAAGTTTTTTTAGTACACCGTCTCCGGCGCCTTCCTTTGTTGACACACACGTAGGAGTCTCAGCGTAAAAAGATCGAATGCCGAGAAATGCGAGAGGCACCCCCCCCCCCCCCCCCGGAGATGAAGGAAGGAAAAGTAAAGAGTCAAGCGGGCAAAGAAGGATATACTGCGCCCGAAAGATTATCGCGTGTTTTCGCCATCCTCGAACTTTAGCCGCACTTAACCTTCATCCATTCATGGACGGAATCCCTCGTGACGCGCCGGAGTACACATACACACTGCCGCGTGACGCATTTACGAGAGTGCGTGACTCGAGGGCCGATAGAAAAAAATGGGTTGCGCGAGAGCGACACACGTCGCGCGCCTGGCGGAGCCTGAAAACGTATACGGGATACGGCGGAGTCATTTCGATCATTGCTTCGTTACCGGCAGTCAGATTTCGTTACGGAATAAAACTCCATCGATTTCGAGCGGTACGTTAGTTCAACAGGATGGGACTTTTTTTATTCTTGTTTTTAAACGCGTTTTGGTGATACAGGAAATGGTACGTAGTAAGCATAATTATAGAGATAGTAATATTAAGAAGGTATTCGCTTTTCTAAAGTTTCGTCGCGCACTTTCTTACTTTGGCAAATTTTAAACAACGGTAGTGGTTTTGTGCGTTTCCCTAATTCTCTGCAACCTACTAAATTTATTTAATTCTTTTGAGCTACAATTTTAAATTTCTTTTGACTTCGTTTACCGTTTTATTTTGACTCGCAGAAGAAATCCACCCGCGATGATTATTTCTCTGCACTTTCGTCTTAGATGTTTCTTCATTAATCAAGACCACAAAGCACTCCTTTTGCTTGACAAGGTATATCGTTGATGAATAACTGGAGTTCCTTTGAGAGGACCTCAAATAATATTCTGTGCATTTAGAGCTATGCAAATTAAACATTTTTATATCTCATTTGTTCCTTTTTAGACTCTTTTTATTTTTCAATTAAAATTCCTTTTATTTTTAATTAAAATGTAAGTGCTTAATTGCAATAAAACACTAAATTACATAAAAACAGTGCGAACCGCATCATCACTTCCGAATTTCTCGCGCGGAAAAATTAACTCTATAATGCCGGAACCTTTCCTTTCCGACGTCTACTCCTCAAAGATCCAGGCTTTCGATGCGAGAAGGCTTTTCATTAGAACCGATGAAGTACGTGCCGTCGCAGAAGACTCCAGGGGCCGCAAAGCGATAAACTAGTTTCTTTCCGCGTTGCTTCCACTGTGTACGGAGACTCGTTACTTTGTAAAAGTAGGGGACCGAGTCATAGTTCGACCTTGGATCGGGGAGCTTACAAAAAAGTTTAATCAATTACTTTCGAAAGTGTTGCTTTTACGCGAACCGGGAAAACGTTTATTGGTACACTTATTGGAATTTCATTTATCTCGTATGAGAAAAGGCGAAAAACATTTAGGTCCCCCTGGTTTTATGGCGCGTATAATGATAATAAAAGGGAAGAGTGGGACAAGTCGTAATAAAAGCGTACTTATTGTGCATAAATGTGTTGGGGATTGTGCATTGTAGGCATCAATATCGTTGCGCTTCTCAATTCATTGATTTTATATATCCACGACTTTACCGTATTGAAACTTTCAATGCGGGATTATTTCTGATATTTCCGATAAAAGCTGCCAACTTGAGGAATATTTTATTTTTAATATATGTATAAAATAACATTTTGGTTTTAATATAATCGGATTGAGAAGCTTTTTAAGGGGGTTATATACTGATTTTTTCCTCATGTAAAAAGCCCTGAAAAAAAAATCTGTATGATTATGGCTTCTTTT
>JAWWML010007628.1:0-35462 GCA_035047165.1 Ormyrus rosae
CAGCTGTTGAAAAATGGTTGACATCGGCGCGCGCCCTTAATTCGTATATTTTGCTCGAGAAAAAAAAGATAAAAAAATGATAAGCGGTAGGAAAATTCTATAAATTGTTGTACGATGTGCGAGGTGGAGGGACAAGTCTGCTGGCTGCCTCCGAGTCTTTATAAATTTTAAGTATATTTTGTGACGTGGCAAAGCACAACGTCACAAAATTATACATGATGAATATTTATATTTCGAATCTAGTTTATAAATTATATTATTTTTATGCTTTTTAAAGCGAAAATAATTTTAATCGAAATACATGAGAATGAATTTTCATTTTGTATGCTCAAAACGTTCAGAATATATAATAAAACGTATCGCACGATGTAACCATACATTTTTAAACAATGTGTATTATTTATCTTTTACATTATTTTTTAACTACTTGCACAAAAACATCTTCGCGTTTTCATCGTTTATAACATTTTTTTTTTTGCGAATTCACCAAATTACTTTAATTAATATTTATTCGCATCTCGGAAATAGCATTAAGTCTTATTTTTCGTCGTATTAAGCAAACGTCACTTATCTTAGAAAAGCAGTTATTTCGACTTAGAAAAATACCTTTTTCTTTCCCTTTTTCGATTAGCCCTCCCGTGAAGGCCGTCGACGTTCGATTCGAAACGAGTGACGACATTGATTTACGGTTCTTAGTCGATTCTGGAAACGACCGGAACTCAAAGCCAGCAGTCGCTGTGCGTAATGATAAAAATCTATTTTCCATTGTAGTCTTATTATACACGTTAGAAGGGTTCATTACAATGATTAAAGTTAAGTTAAATAAGATAAAAGTAATACTGAAAAGAAAGTTGATTTATCTTCTGAATTACGAAAATACTCGTGCAGTTGTTCTTATGTACTTATGTATATGCAGTTGTTCGATGTACTTCCTCCTTGATAGGATGTACATCGTTATTTGCTGTGCATTTATATCGGTATTATTTGAGGAAATTGGATTAATTTGCACCCGATAAGGTAAAAATAATCGTGCAAATTTTGAGGCGAATAATTTATGCATGAACCACTCTGATTATTTCGGAATTATTGAAAATTATTTATATAGCATATTTTTAAAATTCCAAAATTTCCTGGAAAATTAATTTCGAAATTTATTTTACGAGTCTGGATTGTAAAGCGAGTTAATATTACATAAATATGCCTTAGCCCAATTATACTTGCAGATCCTTCAACTCATTAGTGCACGCATTTCCGTTCATTAATTTTTCCTCCGCTGTTTATTATCCTTTGCATATTAAGCCGGCAATTATCGTTGAACTTGCTTTTTCGAGCACTCAATTGAAAATCACATTTTCCGAATACTTCACATGTTAATAGCAACCTTCCCGCGATTGCCGACGGAAGTGCAGTACTTTGACTTACTTTTACCAAAAAATCATATATAGCTTTCAATTTGGAGCGGTACTTTTTGAAAAGTAATTAAACACTTCTCGTGTTCCGCGTACTTCGCGAGCACACAACGGCTCGTTTCTAATTAAAATCCGTTTGAAACGGAAGGAGAAAGTGATATCGTAACGACTCGCTGCGTATTTACCGCGTCGCTCCGAAATTCCCATCCTTCAGGGCGGAAAACGAGTTCCATATTGCGATCCTGGAGAGCACGAAAATGCGCGCTCGGGCCGAGGCATCGGCTTGCGTACCTTCGCGCAAAGATAAAAGCTTTAAAATGGAGGGAAAGCCAGAGCGAAAGAGAGAAAAAGAAGGCTTCTGACGGAATAAAGTGCAAAGGAACACGTAAGCGCCGCCGCCGCCGCCGCCGCCCGCCGCCGTTGCCGCACTGCAGTGTGCGACGCCGAACAAAAGAAGCGAAAAGGCGATAACGGCGTACGCGCGGCTCCGTGTATACATGTAGAGCGCGAAAAAAAAAATCGAGTAAGAGAAATGTCTCTCTCTCTCCCTCTCTCTCTCGGACTGCACAGAGGAGTAACACAGCCGAGTGATTCCGAAGGAATTCCAACGGGCGAGCGACAGAGGTGTAACGAGGAAATTGAGAAATGGAGGTGATAAACGAGCGAGCTCCAGACTGACGAGACAAAGGCGTAAGGAGAATCGGGAGATAATATGCGAAGCGTTAAAGAGTATGGGGCTGAAAGGAAGCCGATAATAGGAAGCCGATAAATAGCTTGAGGAGCGTTGCTGCGTTGGGGTATATATTCAGACGGATACTGTGCTTTTTTACGCTTAAAATTCACGACTGATAAATGGTTTGAATTTAATTTTTATCGAAATAAGTAGGAACCTTCATTGCGGCTGGCAAAAATGTTCACCAGAGAAATCAAAAGAAGTCTTTGACCTCGAAGAATTGAGAATTTATGCTTCGCTTACAGTTTTATAGTCGGAAAATGTAAATACAGATGCAAAATATACTTTAATTATCTTCCTCAAATACAGGAAAATTTGCCAACTTTCCATCCATTTCCATGCATTTTGTATTCGAATTCAGGCAGCTCTGTAAACACTTTAAAAGTTGAAGTTTTCAAGAGATCACTCAATGTAAATTGAAAATGGGTAAAAACCACAATAAAATACTAGCAAATATACACAATCACCATGTATTTGTTTTGAACAAGAAATATATTTGTTTTATAAACAACGTTTTCCCCTCATTGCAGTAAATGATCCAAACTCAATTACAAATTATTTTAACGGCGTATTTTTAATACCCATTAATAATTCTGAATCTTACGCATCTTGCAAATGCGTACATATTTATACAATACAAATATATACACGCTAGCAAAAATATATCAAAATACCCAGATATTTTCATTATGCATTGTTTACTATCGCAACCTAAATTTCACCAATGCATACATCTTACACGGGATCAAGAAGCATCAGATACGGATGAGCATGAAATACCAGGCGAAATCCTCCCTCAAAAACTCTCATTAAAAGCACAAGACGGAAAAAATGCAGCCCGCGAGAAAGAGAGTCGGATAAAAAGTGGAAAGGAAGACCCTAAGAGATACACGAGCAGAGACCGCAAGAAAGATGACGCAGGAGAGTGCGACGAGAAGAAAAAAAAAAAGAAGCAGCGGCGTTGGTGGCGGTTACGATAAAAGAGTAGAAAAACGCGAGAGGAGATAGCGAGCGCAGGGTAGGGAGCGAGAAGACAACGACGAGAGGCGAAGGGAGAGAGAGAGAGAGAGAGAGTATAAACCGGGCGAAGTCCAGCCGAGCAAGCATTGTCAAGTTTTCGTATAAATTTCTCGTCGACGTAAATTCAAAAGGCTCGACGGCAGCGGCACAAAGGCGCGAGACTTTCCCGCCGAGAGAGAAAGCGAATAAGCGGGTAGTTTAGAGGTAAATCTCTCCTCGACTCTTGCTTACTCCCGGGCCTTCTCCCTCGCGCTTCCATTCACTCACTCGGCATATCTTTATCCGTGCGTGCCTTTGCTTTCTTACCTAGTTTCTCTCTCTCTCTCCTCTTCTTTGCCGCGGCTTCTCTCCTCCGCTTCTTCTCCGCCGTGCTCCTTTGCTTTTTAGAATTTTCGAGAGGCGCAAGCAAATTACCTGCACGACGAGATGCAGCTTCTTGGGGGGCGCAACAAGAGGCTTTGATATTTCGAAACGTCAGACTGGGTTGCTCCGTGCGCTGCCTCTGACTGTTGTTCGAAACAGTAACCAATTTTTATGGTAACAAAATTCGTAAATTGAATTGTGTCTATTTCTTTGAATAATATATATAAATTGTGCGAAGAATCGCTTTAATTGCGCAGTTTTTCTATAATGATATTCTAGCTAAAAATATCTAAAAGCATAAAATGAAAGTTTACTGCGGCGTTAAGTATACTTAACCGAGTGACCGTCATAAAAATTTTTTCCAAATATCCGAAAAATTCATGCATTTATGTAAATTTCCTGCATTTAAAGTCCTCAAATTTTAAATGCATATTTATTCACTTTAAAGCCCATAATAAAATACGCCGAGGCATCCAGCGGGTTTCTTTTCCCTCTTTTCAGGCTTTATCACCCTTTCCCTCCCTCGCTTATATATACCGTTCGTCCGTATCTCTCTCCCTTCGGCTTCGGACAGCCGCCGCCGCCGCTGCAGCCGCTCTGTAAAGGCTAACGGCTCCGCGAGCATGAGAAATTAGCAGCGCTTATTTGGTCCCGCGAGAACGTCGGCCCGGGAAAGAGGAGAAACACAAAAGCAGAATATGCGGAAAATATTGCGGCGACGCCCAGAAGCAGTTCTCTCCACTTCCGCATGGAAAATGTAAAACTGATTAGCTCCGCGCCACTGCCTCGCTTTCCTCTCTATCTTTTTTTCTTTTTTTTTTTTAATTAGAAACGAATTTTCGGATGCGGAGCGAAAAAGAGAGGGAATTTAACGGGTATCGGCCGCCGCGAGAAGCTAAACGACTCGCTCGGCAATTATATAGCGGCTGCAAAACAAAAAGAACGGGAGTTACAGACTCTGTTTTTCGCGGAACGGCCGAGGCCGGGTGGGAGAGAAGAGTAATGAGGGAGATTAGATCGTTTCGGTTCTTGTTTTAAGGTCCATTTTACTTTCTCTCATTTAAAATGCATGAAATAGTTTTACCACTGTCGCGGAGAATATTTTTCGGCGATATACTCCTGGATTTTCGTATCTTTTTTCGGATCTACCTTATATCCGAAATGTCTCATACTTTTTTATTCATCGAAAGCGTTTAAGGTCCGTGACAAATGCACGGAGCAGAGTGCATTTCGAAATAACTTTACGTATCGTTCCGAAAATTTATTTATCTTTTGAAAAGGCGAGCCAGTGGATTCTAACGTGGAGACAAATGGCGCGAAAATTGTTTTATCACGAAATTCTCTGCACGACGTGACAAGCAATTTAAAAAATGTCAACGGTGCCCGAACATAATGGATGCGAACAAAAGAAAAACAGAAACGAAATTTCTGCAAAACGACTTTTCCGAAAAGAATTCAATTGCACGGAGCAGAGTTTAAAAGTTTGTTATTTGTCTATGAATTTTAACCATCGTTGTGGGTACTTTATGAATAAGAAGTGGACACTTTTTAAGCTCGAAATACAAGATTTTCGCAACCTCGTTTCCCTACCATCAACGCTCCAAATTTTCCTAAATAACTCGACAGCCTAAACTCAATTTTTTCCCCGAAATTACGCTTTTTAAATTTAATCCAATACAACATTATCCCACAGGGAGGAGGAGCGCGTTAAAGCAGTTCCATTCGCTTTCCGGGGCATCTCATCAAGCTCGAAATCTCTCGGCTTAGCAAAAAACACATAATTACTACTTCCCGGCCCGATTCCCCATCCAACATAAGCTCCCTCCCCCCACGAAGAGCCGAGAGATACCCTCGCCGAAGAAACACGAAGAAAACTCGAGAGCGGGCAATTAAAAAGAAGCACCGCGGAGCGATTGGCGGCAGCACACCAGCCCCGGAGAGAGAGCCCGAAATCACTTTGGCCGGGGCTGAAAGTGGCAGCCGCTGCCGCGTCAGCGAGGCGCTCGGCTTCTTTAAAGTCTATATATATATACACAGCGAGGAGCGCCGAGCGATTACGCAACGGTCTAACGAGATTAGCCCCGATCAATCCCGCCTCATCCTAGTCGGCTCAACGGCCAATCGCATACGACGACGGTGTCCCGCCAATGGCTCGGAAAGTCTACCTTTTCGATCTCTCCCGGAGAGATCCTTTGTGCGACCTTAGGTGGGAAAGGTCCGCGGCGAGAAGACGCTTTTACGCCTTTGCGCTTCCACTGGAGTCGGTAATTAAGCTCCTCGAGCCCGCAGTGAGTGCGAAAACACTTGCCGGCCCAGACAGGTACGGGCGCCTGCTTGTCTGGCTGCCCGGGCACTGTGTGCGCCCGGGGATAGGCAGATTAGCCACTGGAGTGAACTATTTTGCTTCGCTCCGCGAGAAAGAGGGTTTATTTCGGGCTTGATCTTTCGGACGAGCTTTTTTTTGGCAGTCAAGCGGGTTTGTATTTTTTTTTTTTTTTTTATTTTAATTAATTAACGTTAGCGCGCATCGACAAGCAGTGATTTGTCGAAGTTTACGTTGATAAGCAACAATCTACGATCAAAGATTAATTTATTTGCAATTACAATTTGAAAAATTAAAAACTTAAAAATGAATGAAACTTGAAATGAATAGAGCGCAAAATTCAAGCTTTCAGTTTTTAGCGAAAGGTTTCCAGCGTACAAGATCTTGCAACGGAAGCACCTAAACGGTTTACCGAAGAAACGCTCAAAACTTTCAGAGCATAAAGAAATCCGTTTGAGAGTTTTTTCGGATAAAATCTCCGTCGAATTTTCGAAATAATCTTTTAATTTCACCGGCGAAAATGACGTTATTAAACATTTGACAGCTTCGAAAAAGCGGCGCTTTTCACTTTTTCAAATATCGATGGCCAGCTCCTCACACATTTCTCCCCGAACAAAAAGCCCGCTATAAATATATATCACAAAAATCCATTGAATCGAAAGAGCTCTGAAACATAAAGCACCGTATCAATAAACTGCGGGCAAACCTCAAATTTTCGGAAAACTTCGGAGTGTCCATTCAAGTAAACAAAGTCCGCCCCAAAAAAAGTCTGCGGGTCAGCGAAGCTTGGCAAACGGTCAACCGATGTTTTTTAATGCCTCTCGTTGGAAAATAAAGCTCTCTCTCTCTCTCCCTTCGACAAGGACTCTCCAGCGCATGCGCCCCCGTCGTGGGAGAGAACGAGCGAGAGAGTCCGTGCCGCCGCGTGCATTATGCACGTGCACGCGCGCGCGCGCGCGCGGCCGACTGCTGCAAGCGGAGGGGAGAAATACGTACCGAAAGTTCGTTCGCGGGGAGAGAGAGCCTGGTGTGTGCATACGCGCTCTTGTGCACCTTGGCGGGTCATCGGCATAGTTATGCGCGCCGGCTTTCCGGGTCAGTAGCTCAGAGAGGAGGTGCTGTATCTCCCCCGCAGCCGCCGCCGCCGCCGCGGCTGCATGCAGCTGCCTGATTGAACGCGCGGCCGCGTTATGTTGCGCCTCTCGTTATTCTCTCTCGCTCTCTCTCGCTTTACTTACCGATTTATGCGTCGCGTCTCTTTCGCTCTTTCTACGAAGAGGACTTGTTTTGCGATGGGGTTCTTTGGGGAGGGATTCGGTAAGGGGATTAATATGGGGTTAGGAGTTGTTATTTTGTGGGGAATGATGCGGTGAGCTGGTTGGGTATGAGCAATTTATTCGAGACTGTCTTAAAATTGAAATAAATTTGTGGAATCTGTTGCTTTACGGCGACAATCCCTGGCACTCCAATATTTCAACCTAAACTGGGGCTTTGCAGCCAAGCAGCACTTTGTTGTTTACAAGGCATAAATTGTAAATGAAAGCGCGGAGCGGCAAAAATTTAAGCCAAGTTTAAAAAAGAACCCTTAATCTCCGATCGAGCCGCGAGGTACGAACTTTTCTTACAGATAATTCAAACTCCCCTTAAAATCGAGTCGCTTAGAAATAAATGAAAGGAGCTCGAGTAAGCCCAATCATAATTTATCCCCATAAAAGTTAAATTACGAGGAAAATGAGAATGATTCACAACTTTTTAACTGGTGCACCCGAACAATGACTCAAGTGGCTCCGCGGCCACACTGCGGACCGAGTAAATCTGCGGACTGCACGTAGCGTCGATTTCGAGAGGAAAAAGATCCCCCTTCCTAACCCCGGCAAAAAAAGTACCTTCATCTAGCACCTGACGCCGCTCTCGCGCCAATGGAACTGACTCCGTATTTTCTTACGATGAAATTCCTGTCAAATCTCTCGAGCTTGCGGAACCTCGAAGGTGGCGCTGGATACGACGATGTTTGGTGAATTGCCCGGCGGACTTGTCGTCTGTTCAACGAATTACTTACGTGGACTTACTTTTCTTTTCTCATCAACTTTATCTCGAGCTTCGTTCTCTGGATTTATATTTTTGCGCGATTTGGTTGCTTTTAAAAATTTTAAAATAAAAGTAGGATTTGTTCAACGGGAAAGAAGGATCGGTCAATGTTTCTTTAAAATAAAAACTTAATTTTTATGCTATTTTTATAAATGTAAATTTAAAAATGTGCCGAGAGATTTTATTTTACTTTTAAATCCGTACACTATATTATTTAAACAGATCAATTGATTACTCCGAGCCACGCAAAATGTTTCACTGCATATATAAACCCGGCTCATTCAATTTTCCGTTGATTTTTCCGTTAAATCACTATTCCTGTCCATACAAAATGAAATATCTTGATTGATACGCTGTCGAAAATTTACCAATACACTTTACCGAACGAACGTTTTGAAAGCGCGCGTACACTGAAACACGTTAACATCTAGTATGTTTAATTTAGAGCTACATAAAGAATATCTTGCCAAAAGTGACGGAAACGTATCTGTTACAAACAGCCGCCATTTGGAGAATAATTAAACGACTAAATGTTAATTTAAATCAGTGCTAAATTACTGATTGCGATTTGAATTCGTGTCGATAACTATAGAGAATTCACGTTGTATTTATTTAAATCGTATAATATCGTACAAAGCGTATCAAATGGTATCAATGATTTTCAAATTAATTTTCTAAACAAGATTTTACCCAAAGTAATGGCTTATGCACATCCACGCAAATCATCGAAAATACTAACCGCAAATAAAGATTTATTTCGAACCCACCGAAATCTGCATTAGCGCCGCGACAAACCAGAATGTACGGCATTCGTTTATAATGCGAGTACAGTTGCTTAAACGAGTTGCCGTTGTTCGATGGAAACTATAACGCCATGGGACGCAACTTCGTAAATGCATGACGCTCTGCGGTCTGCCAGCAAGTATCCACATTTAACTACACTAGACGGCTTTCTAAGTTGCCCTCTGCACATTGATGCCAGACGAAAAACCGTAGAAGTACATCGCGACGCGTCGTCTAAATCGAGCTCCGCAATAAAAGAAAAACGCCGCGTTACAGCCGCGATCGACGGAATCGATAATAAAAACTCGGATGTTCTAATGTCGTTAGAAAATAAAGGAGCTGCAGCATGGTGAATTTCGAAAAAGCTCTCATCCCGAGTCGCGGAAAACCGAAACACCCGAAAAGGCAAACTTTCCCCGAAGTATCGTTATTAACTTTGCAGTTAAATCGAGTACAATCATACTTACTTTCTCGGAGAGGGAGGGGCATCGGTACGTGAACGAAACCGAGTCGGTACTGCAGGAAAGACCCGGGGATGCGCGCGCGGCGTCGTTTAGTAGACACTCACTATGTATTAAGCAATGACGATAAATTCGAACTGGAAAACGGAGGCATTGAAACTTTATGCGCTCCCCGGTCTACGCCGTGCGCCGCGCGGCGCGCAACGTACGGGCTTAGTCGCGCGGGCGCGCAGCACGTGCCTTAACTGCTCATATAACTCCGGAATTCGATTACAAAAAGACTCGAGACTGCATGCGCGCTTAATCCCGCGCGCAGCTCTCTCTCTCTCTCTCTCTCTCTGGTCCCTCGCAGTACTTTTCTCGTTACGGCGGGGGCTCCGACGCCGCTGCCGCGCCTCTCTCCCTCTATGTGTTTTAGTTGCGCGATTTTCTCGTGTACGAGGATAACGAAGGGGGATTATATTATGGAAAAGTTGAGCCGAGGTAAGAAAAACTCGCTTTTTACGGCGCGCGGGGACGAAAATGTAAATGCGGAGAGCTCGAGAGCGATATTTGTATGGAGGTAAATTGTCGAGTTAAGTGGATTCGCTTTTTGGAAATTTTCTCCAATTTGAATAAAGTTTGTACATTTTCGAAAATGAACAAGCTCCAATTTACCCTTTCATTTTAAGTAGGTGGAACGAAAATTAGATTATTTCTCGGAAAATTAGAAAAAAATGGCGAAATCAGCACTGAATGAAGTTCTTCTTTGTATCGCATTTACTCGACTTTATTCGGGTCTTTTGCGCTTCGGTTTAAAAATTTTAAAATACGAAGTCTATTTGAAGTCGAAAAAATATGCGGCGGCACCTTTCGAGTTTAAAACACTTTTAGCGCAAAACCATTAAAACTGAACTTAAGGCTTTGAGAACGTCACCTTCATTGAGAATAAAACTTTTAAACTCTCAAAAAACATACCGCCTCCTCTCTTAATTATTCATTCCTCGCCGTTTAATCTTTAACCTGCATCTTCATTTTTAACTCACTTTCCTCCTCGGGATCCTCCTCCCTCTTTCAATTGTTCTCATTTCGCTAGTCCGTCTGCACTTCCTTTCGGGCCAGCGAACCCGTTGGAAGATTTTTTTTTTTTTTTTATTAAAATTGGGCTCTCGCGCCACTGCTAATGACTATTTACGAGTGTCCTCTTTCTCTCTCTCTCTCTCTTTCTCTCCCTCCTTTTCAGCCGTTGCGCAGCGTCTCGCGCCTTAATTACACTGCTAACTTGCGTCGCGACGAAGACGACGCCGGTCAAAAGAGTGCGGAACGAAAAAGGGCCGGGGAAACGCGGCGTGGAGGAGGAAGAGAGGAAGTAAGCTCTCGGTTATATACGAGACCTTTTTTATTATCCCCCGCCAATTTCCTCGCAGCGAGCGTACACACACTCGTCGTAAGTGTGCGGGAGCGTGTCCATTCGCTTAATTAACGTTTGCTTTGATGCTCTGCAATGAAGAAGAACGAATTACGTCTCGCTTATCCCCGCTGGGCTCTGCTTTCCTTCACTCTCTCTCTCTCTCTGTGCGTTTCCCCCGCAGCGCGCGAATTGCGCGCGATAATTTTCGACTGCCGCTCGGGGGGATAACGAGGATATAGGGACTACAATGACGGAGGAAGGAGCCGAGTGCGCGGAAGGGGTCTAAAGAGAATAATAATTGAGCGGTCTGCGCGTATTATTAGAGATAATGAAATCGCATTGCACGAGGCGGAGGAATAAGGCGGTGAAGAATAGGATTTTCGCGGAGGCTTCGAGTGCTTTGATTTACTTTAGCACGTTATGGACTGCGGATTTAATTATGGTCCTGTGGGTTATCTTTCATGAAGGTTTTAAGCGAAATGAATGATAAATAATAAAATGACCGCTAAAACACAAATTTTTCCAAGCCAGATTTTAATTGATCATTTTGTTTATAATTCACTTTACGTTTCAGTATTTATTCCTTCGATAGTAATTATTCTACCAGCACTCGTATTTTAAAGTTATTTAAATTAATTTAAGACTGAAGTAAATTTTACTTAAGTTAACTGCCCTTACTAATTTCACTGTTAAGTGAAATAAAAGCTAAAAATAAAAAGAACTTGAAGAACGAGAAAGTGAACTAAAGAGAAATTAAATCAGACGGGGACAGAAAAAGGTCTGAAAAAGTAGGGTAGGTTTATGCAAAGAGAAAATATAGTATATATAGAAGAGGACGACGTTAACTGAGGACGGCATTCGAAAAAAATGCTGGAAATGTAACTGTAACAAAAAAAGAACCAAGAATAAAGGCTCGCTGCAAAGTAATCGCAAGCAAAAAATGCACGTGTACACTTTCATTAACACGATTTCTGGGTTTTTTTCAATGAAAGGAGATCTTCATTTTGAACATTCAATTTGAGAAAGTTTGAAACGAAATCTAGTTCCTGTATTGTCGGATAAATAAAGTGATAAGATTTCTGATTGATTTATTATTTCAACTTTTTTTATAAAAAAATTCACAAGAATATTTGTTTTGCCTTTTAAAAACATTCAAAGAATTTGACGATGTAATTTTAGACTTACGAGCCGTTCAAATATTTGAATATAACTCACGAGCCTTTTTCAATATCTCAACGCGGAAAACCTTGAGAATAAATATGCGAATTGACAATTGCTACCAGAAAAAGAAATACGTAGCAGACCGTGAATCCATCACATTATGAAGGCAGATGTCGTCAGCTACTTTAGACGCGGAGACGTAAAACGAGCAACAGTTTCAGCAAGTGCTTTCGGTGTTATATCCGCGAGGTAAAAAGCATCGTCACGATCATATTGCCAAGGCGACGTTGTTTTTTGCCTTTAGAACTTCGCGTCGCAAGATGCAATCATAAAGTTCAAATTAAACAGTCTCGCAAGATTAAACGAAAGTTCACACTCCGCGTCGCGAAAAATTTGACATTTACATCCCTCGTCGAGCAACGTTTTACTGGCAAAAAATTTCTGCCATTACAATATTCTCCTTCCGCCATTAACGCTCGACGCTTTAAAGCGCTGAACTTTTAAATAAAGACAACAATAAAAAAAGATACCGACAGCCGAGGGGGAGAGCAAAGGCCGAAGAGCGTAAAAAATGAAAAGAAAGGCAATAAAGAAGGCCGCAAGGAAAATCGAGAGAACAAAGTGGGAAAAGAACGATAAAAACGAATAAACGCAACAGCCGTAAAAAAAAGTGATAAAAGAAGGAAGCGCGCGCGCGCGCGAATGGAAAGTTGGACAAGTCAAAGGAGCGGAGAAACGAGGAAGCGCGAAGAGAGAGAGAGAGAGAGAGAAAGGAGCAGAACAAACGAACGTTTGCGCGCGAGAGCAAGACGAAACGGGGTTGGTAGGAAGTGAGTAAAATCGAGAAAGCCACAGATATGCGGGTAGTTCGGAAGTTCAACGACAGTTTGCATAGCCCACCCCCACTGCTGGCGCTGCATTCTGGACCGGGGCATTATGTGCTGATAGTTTAATTCCGTTATTATGCTCTCCACGGGTCTCTTAGGATTACTCGATCATCTTCCTAAGCCCCACGAAAATCCCTCGCGTTTCGCTCTCGTCCTTCCGTACCCGAGCCCTGCCGCTGCCCGTCCCTCTTCCTCTTCCCGCGCGCGTCTTCTTCGCGCCGGGGAGAGCCCCGAGTCACATCGGAGCCGCGAACTCTTTGGGAAGCGTCCGTTCTGCTACTTTCTTCAGTTTAAAAGATTCAGCGCGTCACTTCGCGCGTGAAACAATTGAAAAAGTTTAATCGAGCCCTGGAGTGCATAATCCTAGCGAGCTTTTTTATGAAGAGAGCACTTCGTTTCTGTATTTTTGAGGTTCGTTTCGCTGTGCGTTACTTGAATAGCGTAACAAATACAATTGTAACGCGCTTGTTTGTTTACATGAGGTAACGTTTGCTTATTACTTTTGGAAAATTATAATCTTCTTGAATCCCAATTAGTAGTCCATTTTTTATATTAACTTTATCGAATGGTGAAGAGGGCTTGTACTATTTTTAATGAATTTGTATTTTTTGGATTCATATTTATAAAAATATCTTTTTATTTATGAATCAGACTTGCTAATCCGAATTTAAAAAATTGAGATTAAAAGCAAGTGCTTTTAAAAAAATTATGACGAAAATCACTTGTATAATATTGATTCTATTTGATACTAATTAATTGCTTATGAAACCAATCTCCAAAAAATTCCATACATTACAAACCATTTTACCAAAGCGAAGCTACGACTCGCCCTAATTTCAAGTGTTTCAAATCCCACCATCAAGCCAATACTTTCAGGGTCAGTTAATACCAACAAAACCTCTTCTCCTTCCAGACAACGTGCCTAACAGAACTGCCGGACGTGGCTCCGTGCAACGGGACCGTGCGGCTGCCGCCCCCCTGCGAGGACTCGCCGAGCAGCGGCAGCAGCGGGGCCGGGGCGGGCAAGGATCGCGGCCGGGACGATGGTCCTCGGCGCAAGTGCCGGGTCCTCGCCCCGATCCTCCTGGTGGTCGCGGCCCTCCTCCTCGGCGGGCTCTGCCTGCCGCTCCTGCTCCAGACCGCCCCCGCCACGCACCAGCAAAGGCTGGACGTCATCAGGCGGATTCTCACTGAAGTGCCTCTGATCGACGGGTGAGTTATCCACCCTTTGACGACGGGGATTAAGACTCTCTCTCTCTCTCTCCGTCCGAGAAGATGCTCGATATGGTTCTTAGTCGATCGGCGGAACTTGGCGGAACTTTGCTTCGGAGCTGCTTGCTTTTGAGGCTGCTTTAATGAGATTAGGGTTTGCTTATTTCTTGCTTCCTGTATGCCAGTATTTACTGTCGGAATTATGGCTAAATATTTGAAAGTGAAATTTGCTTTTTCACGAGTATCGGGTTATATTTCTCTGTTCGGAAAACATATATAAAGAGCCTGACAACGAGCATCGAGCTTCGAAGCAAAAGCCGAAGAGCTTTCTTTTTTTTTTTTTTAATCACTCGAATTACTTTTCCAGGCACAACGATTTGCCCTGGAACGTCAGGAAGTTCGTACACAATCAGCTAGGAGAGGTGAACCTGAGCAGCGACTTGGGTCGGGTCGATCCCTGGGCCAAGTCCGACTGGAGTCACACGGACATTCCGAGGTTGCGAGCCGGACTTGTCGGCGCACAGGTTAGTGCCCATTTATATATATACATACACGTTTCCCTATTCCAACTCTGTCTCTCGCGACGAACGTCGCGACGCCGCGCGATACCAGATAAGCCGTTGGAAATTCGAAGCCGATAGTTTCGCCGGGCGTCAAAGCACCACGGCGAATTTAATTAAGCACCGACGCTTGTTGTGGTGTGTGCGCCGTGCCAGTCGAAGGGCGGAAGGAGGACGGCGGGGGGAAGAGCGCATTACTTTCCACGTCGATTCCTCTTCTGCTCTCTCGCTTTTTGCCCTTTGTATCGAGAACTATATAGGATATACACGAAACACCGCGCCAACGGCGTATAAGGGACTTTAATGGGCTTCGCGCCTGCATTTTTCCACGTGAAAGTGGAAACCGGCGATGCTTGAATATACGTGCGAGGGTTAACGGTGCTTATAGGGCGGCTGCGTTACGCTGCCCTATAAAATCGAGGGGATTTTAATTAAAAGTTTTAGCTCTTTGAAATAATAGAGGAAGTCGATGAATTGGATTAGGTCCAAGATTCTTTTTAGTCGATATACTTGAATACATATTACGAGAATTAATATCGACAATTTCCTTAATTAAATTTCATTTTAAAATATAGCATTGTTTACTTCACTTTTTTTTTTAAAGAGCCAAGTGGGAAGCCGTAATCTACAAATCGTACCGAAGACGCCTAAAAGCAGTCGATCGATTTTACTGCAACGGCTGCAAAATCTTTGTGATTTAAAGTAATTTTGTTTTTCGGGCTTAAGAGATCGTATTTCCGCCGCTCTAAGTAAAGATCGTAACCGCGGAGAGTAATGAGCAATTAGCTTGAACGCTTTTGTAATTCCAGTCTACGCGAGGTTGGATTAGATTTTGTGCCAAATTTTGGTTCTTCGTCTTTCTACTTTCGGATTTTCCAGGACAAAAGAGTGCGATAAATTACATTCTATTGTGGATTATTCAGGAAGTCGTATGTGTGTAGTCGTTATTTGAGTTTCACATTTACATTCAAACTTAATGGAGGCATTTGCGTTTTATGCACGACGCAAATTAATATTGTTATAATAACTATTACTATCGTAGATTACATAGATTGTTATAATAATAATAATATTCCATATTCCAGCGACGCGCTGTAAAGTAAAAGTAAAAAGTTTACAATGAAAATTAATTATTGCTGTCGTATCCTAAACGTAATACTTTTAAGAGCAACAACTTTTCACGGTTTAAAATTTTAGTTTAAAAAATACATAAGTTAGTAAAAAGTCCTTGTCCATTTGCCTTACATTTTTTAATTGCATTTGCATACGTTAGTTTAAAGTTAACTTTAGAAATTTTCAGCAGTTCTCGACGATGCAGACGAGGAAATTCTAAATGTTTAAAAAGTCCAAAATACTAAAAAGGGAAAATATGCATTTGCCAGACTCGAGCAACTCGCGAAAAAACTGCAAACAAGAGTCAAATTAAAAGAACGAAGTTCTTGGCGTAAAAAAAATTACTAAGCCTCATCAGAAATCCTTTTCGACATTTTTCAAGTACGTAATGCGAATTAAGGATGTGTACAAAAATGTGAGAACATTAAAAAAAATTCAGATACACGTAAATTATAGGAAAAATCGAAAAATTCCCGGCGATAAATACTACAACGTCAACGAAACGCAACATAAATTATCCGTAAACACTCGCTGCGAACCCCGGGAGCCGAACGAAATTTCGAAAAACTGAATAAATCACCGTAAAAAAGCTGGGCTTTCCAAAAAGCGCCAGGAACCGACGTTTCCAAGCAGCAGCCGGGATATATAAATTCGATTAAGTGCACTCGAAAAGCGCGCGTATAAATTTGCCGCTCCTCGGCGAAAATTCCCGAGCGCCTTTAGCTCGCGGTAGGCCACCGTTGCCCGAATCCAAGTGTGTATACGCGAACTCGGCTAAAGCAGGGAGAGACGAATGCATTCCAGCAGCGGGGGGAGGGAGGCCCCGGAATCGGCGATGCCGCGCGATATACATTATGTCGGAGGTTATGACTGGTTAATCCAGCTGCAGCGGCGGCGAGGGATAATGAACGGGCGCGATACCGCGGCAATTTAAATAATACACCCGGGCGCAATTCCATTACCCCCGCGGACCAGCGGCGCTTTTAATTGCGCGAGCGCTTAGGAGCTCTGCATCAGGCGCCGCGGGAATCTTCGTGGAAGGTTTACGCGCCGGCGGAGGGCTCGGGAATTTTCGGCTTCGGCCATAATTGAAGAAGCTCTCGCCCCCCTCCCTCCCCCTCCACCCCCCGGTTATGGGAATTCGTGAAGTTTGAAGTTTGCCGAGATGCCGCGGCGCTGTTGTTGGAATTCATGGCCTTGTCATTAATGAAGAAATTGTAGGTGCTTAGCCGCCCGGATTGCCGCGACGAAGTAATTTGAATTTAAATTAAGATCTCGCGCGGCGTTTAGACCAGTGCGGTTGTTTCAAAATTTGAAAACGCAATCAGCCGCGCTGGTGGATGCAGGTGTGTGCATTTGGAGCTGGATTGTTTTTTTTTTCACCTGTTGAAAGATCATTTTTTATCTGCAAGCGCGACGGCGTGCGGTCGGCTCGCCAAAAAATAACGAAGAGATTCAAAGTTGGTTTTGGCGTAAGAAGTAAAATAATTGTAAGTGGTTAACGTACTTACCCCAATTACCGAAGTAGCCGTTCTTTTGTCTTAATAAGGTGCAAAATCGATTTATTTTTGTTAACGTCTATAAATTCATTTTTCCTTGTTCCTTTGTATTCATTTAGTACTCTTTAATATCCTATGTACAAAGGTAAATCCTTTAAAAACATTACTTTAAATAAATGAATAACCGAAAGCAACCGCCAATAACGCAAAGAAAAAAATTCCACATTAAAACCTTAGCAATTTTAATGAAATCCCTTCACCGGCATTGTGTTCGAGTTTTTTTCGCATTTATCTTGCAGCTTTGCGAGAGTTTTCGTACGAGCAGCGGCAGCAGCAGCAGCGGGCGGCAGCCAAGAGAGCACACAGCGTTTCGGTCATACACACACGTGTACAGAGGCCAACGTACCACAAAGCAACCGCATCCCTTGCGCATTAAAAATCCCCGCTCCCCGCCTCGACTTCCAGCCAAAGCAGCAGCAGCGGCAGCAGCAGCGGCAACTTCCCAACTAATCCGAAACTGAAAAATTAGTCGGAAGCACCAACTGTAAAAGTGAGCCGAGCAAAAGAAGCGAACCTCCGCGGAGCTTTGCAGCGGTTCCAAGTTCCGGGGGCGCGGGGGGGAGGAGGGGCGGCAGAGCTAAGCCCCCTGACCGGCCAGTGTAAATACGCCGCAAGGACTCTATATCCGAGGGCTCGCGCGGCGGGCTGCTAAATCTACTGGCTAATCGATCGCCCCTCGACTCTGCCGCAAACGAAAATCTTCGCTGTTAACACACAGTACCCGGGGAAAAGAGAGAGAGGGAAGTCGCCGGAAGGGTTACGCCGGACTTAATCCCGTAGACGTACTTACCGCTGCCGCTGCTGGCGGCGGTCCGCTCTCCGGACCACTGGCCGAAGATAAATTCCGGCAGCGCCGGCTGTCCGCGAGAAGCTGCTCGCGATAAAGTGCCCGCCGCCGCTCGGCGAAATAACCCGCTCCGCCGGCTGGCTCTCTCCCGGCGATTTACATAGCCGAACGTTTTCTATACGATTATGCTTGATTTGCTTCCGATGGTTATTGCGCCGCGGGGAAAGTCGATTCCTTAATGCGGATTAACGCGAGTTACGGGGTGAAGTGAAAAGGGGACTCCGAAGAATTATTTATCGCGCGAAGGGCATCAACTTACCGTCGTTGTTCATTTTTGCATAATTCAACTTTCTTATCTTAAAATACAGAAAGCTCAAAATTTTTCAACGCATCAGTACTGATCATCTGATAAACTTTTGTACTTACGACGTTCAACATATACACTTACTACCCAATCTCTCACAAAGCCCAGAAATCGTTAACGATTGTTGACGAAATAACCCACGTCTTAGCGATTAATTGCGCAGATACGAGGCTCAGCCTGACAGCGGCCGAATTCTCCGATACGGTCGCGGCCGCACACAGATAGTCCCCCCAACCCCGCGTAAGCGACGGTTGTAAACTAGCAATCCCAACAAAATCCCCAAATATTACCCCGAGCGTTTAGCGAGAGGCACACGGCGGGTAAATATATCCCCCTCCGCGCCGGACCTCGATAAGTTACGATCAGCGCGAAGTGGGTCAACAAGTGGCGCACTAACTCTTATCGGGGCCCTGGGTAAACTGAAGGGGGGCGGGGAGGGGGGCGGCGGTGTTTGCCTCCGACCATCTCCAGTTATCAGAAGGCGGATCGACAGATGCCGCCGAAATGCAGCGTCCGCGTTGCAGGCAGAGGGAGATCCAAGAAACGAGGAATCAGCAACGCGAACGACGATCTCGGGGAACGAGTCGGGAAGGCAATTATGCATCGATTGGTCCATGGCGGAGGAGGATCCGAGAGAGGGTGACGGTTGGCTGCTGAGACGGGCTATATATGTACGCTCCGTCTGAGATCCTTGGCTGGGAAACGCGGTATTTTGGCGACGAGAGTTCGGAATTGGCGCAATTAAGCATTTCGCAGTTTACTGCATCGCGCATAAAATACGTATAGCTATTTTCCTTTGTGTGCACCGGATGAAATTTATCGCTGATGAAGAATTCATCGCCGTTTAAAATTACGAGTGAGTTTACAATATTATTGCAGTTATGCCGAGTAAATATTTGCGATGGCTAGATTAATACTTCAAAGTGGGCGAAATATCCGGAATAACTTTGCTGGCTCGGTACGAAAAGACCCGGGAGGAAAGTCCTTTGAACTTATAAATTTCGATTTGAATTATTAGCCGAAGAGTGGAGCCAAAGTAACTACTCGCGAGCGAAGAGCAAACTAACCGATAGTTCTCAAACAGTTAAGCGCTAAATTAGCGGCCGGGAGAAGAAAGAGGATAGGATATTGGAATACTCGGGAGTCGAATCAAAGGAGATTCAATTGCTTTCAAAGACAAACCTTCCGCGAGAATTCCCATCGCAAATAGGAATCCGAACGAGAGATCTCGCCCATCGTTCCCGAGGATATATTCATCAACAAACTCTGATAACCATCAAGGCAGGCAAAGTAGTCCTCCATCGCTAATTATCCGTGCTCTAATTAATAGGGGGAGGGTTATTAGGCGGTGATTATGAGTCGAATTGCTCCTGACAGACTCGTCATTTGCAGCGGCGCTCCGCTACTTTGAAACCGACTCCGGACGGTCTTGCCGAATATATCGACGAACTTTCGGAGCTTTCGGGCTTGTTTGAATACTCAATCAAAGAAAGCGCCAGCTTGGCGTTAGCTTCTGCAGAAGTCGCCGGCGAATCTTGAGCTCAAATGACCGGCGCATAACTTGTGATATTTCTCGGGGATATCTGTTCAGTGGACTGTAATCTGTTATTGATTTGAATTTATCTTCAATGGTTTTCGGATGGAGAGTTGGAAAATACTTGAACTATTATTCATATTTGTCGTGAATAAACGAGCATCTGATAAGTAGTTTTCTCCAGTACATCAGTGTTAGCATAGACTTTGGCAAGACCACTCTAAGGTAAACCACTCACAAAGCCGAATTCTCCTTTTCGAAAATCTCTGTGCCACGTTGTACACCCGAAAATTCCAACGTAAATCAAGTTTAAGTAAAATAAAGAGAGCTCCTTCGGATTCTAGGAAGATATTAAGTATTGATACCTTCATTGACCGCCTCCGGATGTCGCGAAACTGGGGTACGAGAGTATCTGCTTAGCCGTACTGAAAGTTGCAGGAGACACGTCCTTGCTTCTCGGGGGGATTGGACGCTTAAAAATTAACGATACAATGACCGACGTAGCTGCGATTGTTTACGGCTTTATGATCTTATTTGAATTTTCATGATTCAATAAGAGCTCGGCCGGAGCTTCTATTATTTTACGAGGTGCGGCGCTCGGGAATGCTCTCGCGGCCAACCTTGTTAACAGTAAATAAAATTGAGCCATTACTTCCGGAGGCGAAATTCGCCAACGAACGCGAAACGCTAGAATACAATTTAAGCCTTTCTTTCGCCCGTGCAATTCTATGCGTTAATTAAAATTTACCTGCTCCCGACAGGCGTTTGTTCTTGCTTTATTTAGAGCAAAATGCACAAGAGAGCAAGTCGCGCGTAAAGGTCGACCTTCAAAAATCCTCGCGCCCTTTCCTAATTTAATTTTCCACATTCCTCCTGGCGGATTCGCGCGCATCTGGCCTTCGGAACAAAGCCAAATAAGGCAGAGCGGCGACGGCGACCACTCGAAATTTATGTCCGCGCGACGTCAAGCGCAAGTAGTCCACTCGCGGAATATGGCTAAAAGTGCCCCCCGGGGGAAACTTAGGCATCCGGCGTACGGTTATCCATTCAGCCCGAGGACTGCTGGCCTGCCAAGCCGTCGCGTCTCGCTTATATATAAACTAAACAATGGAGAGCGGGGAAAAGCTCGCCGATATCTCGCCGGATCGCGCAAACAAGCCGATGACGCATGGCGTCGTACCCGCTTTTGCCCCGGTCGCGCGGTATATAATAAATTCAGCCCGCGACAGCCTGACCTTAAGCGGCAGTCGATCGCGCCCGGACTTTGCCAACTTCTTAAAGTTCAATCGCGCTGAAAAGTTCCTGCGTATGCCGAGGCCGCCCGTACACTTGGAAAACAATTCGGATTCGCGCACTCGAGCGGAGCGCCTCTGCATCGAAAACTCGCGGGAATGTTTCATCCGCTCGGGGCGAGAGAGGAAGCGGAGATCCGCGAGTTTCGGGTCGGAGAAACAAACGGATTTGTCTGCCGGACGAGGGCTGATGCGCCGGGACTCCTCTGATCGATCGGCCTTGTAAGCGCCGCGAGAGATGAATCTATTGCGCCCGAGTGCGCCTTCCTGCGGCTTCGAGCTCTTCAAATTTGTTGCTCGAACTCGAGCGCTTTATTAGTCGCGCGTGTCGCTGAAGAAATTGAAGAAATGGAGATGTTCGACGATGACGAAATAATTGCAGTGTTTGTGGGAGTTCTCGTTTTTAAAAAGAAAATAATTATGTAAGAGGTTTTACGCACGTAAACATGTTATTTTCAAATCAGCAGTATATAATCTCTTCTCGTGGTAATTTGGCGGTACTAGATAGAAATTCCTACTTTAGGAATTTTTATTTTTGATGCTTTAGCTAAATTTCGGAGGCGAAGCAATTCATTTTTAGCAACTCTCTCAGTGTTGATAATATTAATAGAAGCAAAAGTTTGCAGATTCATCAGTTTGCCTTCATCATTGTACTCAAACAAACGTTCTTTTTGCCTGTCTTCTTCTACACTTTAAAATCCATAGGATGTAACACATTTTTGCAATAATTCTTTCCATTTGATTTTTGAGTTCACTTTCTTTTATCTTACATTGTAATTATAGTAAATTTGTAATGTCTTATGAACCTTATAGAAGAGCAAAAGAAAATAAATATGTCAAGCACAGGGAAGCTCTGACTGTAGAGGATAAAGATGAGAAAGATAAAGAAGAACCCCCTGAAATATGGAAATTAATTGAAATGTATTCATTGTTTAAAATGCTTGATGCTTTGTCCAACTTTCATTACACTCCCAAACCGGAAATTAGTTCATTATCATTTTTTATTCTTTTAATTTTAATATAAAAGATATTATTTAAGTAAATTAAACTAGTAATACTGCAGAAAAGTTTTTAAAATAAGTAACACTGAATAATGAACTTCAAGATACTTAGTATTCTAAAAGAAAAGCTTAAAGAAACTTCTAAAACAACAAATTAAATTTAAAAATAGCAAACCCAATTCAATTAAAGTTTTTCTTTTCCATTCTAGCTCGCTTTTCTACTTCAAGTCACATTCGTTTAAAGCAATTTAATTTGCAGAATACAATGAATTTCAATAAGTTTTTTTTTTAACATTCATTCCGCGCCTTAAAAACATTCAATTTCGAAAATTCCACGAACATAATTCTTCGAATAATATATAAAATAAATAACGGCTGCCGATGTATAATAATAAAAACGGAAATACCCTAAACCTTCCGATACACAATTTCAGACTTTTTTCCAGACCGAAATTTATGTCCCCCCATAAATCCCATAATCATTGCAAAGCGATTTATAATATCGGTAAACAATGCGGACAGTCGGATTTCACCCAAGTCGTTAAAATCAAATTCAATTTCAGCCTCGGGTCGGCTCGCCCGGACTCTTTCTCCGCCGCGGCACATTTCATCGTAAAAACGCGCGGCGCGCACTTCAAACTAAAGTCATAAAACTTGTCTAAAACCAATACGGCGGCCGCGGTGCGCCATCAAATTTAGCCATTTTCATCCATCAGCCGATGCAAATCGCGGCACCTCCGCCGCGTCCGACAATGGCAAAATTTGAAGCGGAGGAGAGATAAAAAAGCCGCATGCAAATCGGCGCCGCCGAGACGTTACGCCCGCTTCCTTGTACATGAGGGAGAGGCGGAACTCTCGGGTTGTCTGGCAAGTTTCGTTCGCGAGACGCGCGTAAACGCTTAGTCGAAAGTAAGTAGACACAGTTATCTGCTTGCACGTGTAATGATCTATGTAGAAGCGGCTCTCGTCGTACGCGAGACTCTTGTACAAGCACATATTACACGCGTTAAGACGTAGTCGCGCGAATAAAGTGAAGGCCTTTGTTTCGCATACACAATTCTTGATAGAGAGTTTTTGCATATAGTCTTGAATTTTAATTATGAGAATTTCTAATTTGTTCGTAATAGTTGCGATGGCAGTGGAATAAAGTACACAAAAACATGGTATTGTACAGTTGGTACCTCAGTTTTTGATGATTTCACATGAATTTTCTAGAGCTTTATATTAAAAGGCAGCGTTTTATAAAACAGAATAATAAAACTTATTCTAAAAACTGTTTAACCTGTTTTTCTTTAAATTTAAAAATTAAATCCCTAAACCAGTCAGGTTTATTAATTTCGAATTTTTTTTTAATTTAAAAATGCGAGCAGTCTCGGCGTCAAAGAGCTGGTACAAGTTTCGATCTAACTACTGCCGATATCCTACCTCATCGAGCTGCACATTAAAAAACCGTCATCCATTTCTCCTTTATTAACCACGTCCGCGGCTCACGCCAGAATTTACGCCGCGCCCGAGAACCCAAACAAGCCCGTCGAGCAGCCCCGGCAAACAACGCGAGAGCAAACTCTTACGCATCCCGTATTAGTGTACTTCTTGCTCTGCAAATAATCGCAGATCATTCCGCATGCAGGTAGTCCCTTACGCGCGCGCACGGGGCGCCGGCGCCGCATTCATAAATGATCGAGCGTGGCGTTCGCGGATTACGGGGCGCGCCTCTCGTAAATTAATGCCCTCGCTCCGGCGTATATAAACAAAAGGCCGCCTAGCTCGGGTGGCCGTAAATGCGCGCGCGAGCTCGCGGCTTAATAAACTGCAGGCGGCCGGCAAGAACCCCCGCCCGCCGGGACAATTACGAGCGCGTTTGGCAAACGATTGGCTCCGGCCTGGATGGATGGAACGACGTCGTCGTCGTAGACGTCGTAGGAAATGGCAGCAGCCTCTCGCCGCACCTTCGGTAATTAAGTCGTCACGCCCCGACGAGCAATTCGTCCGAGATTGGCCGTAGCTATTCGATACGTCGAACGTCAGGAGAGGGCTGGATGCGTTGAGACGAGAGCTACTTTGCCAGACTGCAGACTTTGTTCATTACCGCGTATTAAGCCACTCGGGAGAATCCTTTGCGCTTGATTATTATCATCGTCGATGCTTTGATGCGAGCTGCTGCTTCGAAATTGTCGCTTCGGCAATGATTTTATCCAGTTCGAGCTTTGATAAAGGGACGAAAAGTAATTAAAATTAAGTCGTTCCCTATCGCTTTTCGGATTGAATTGCATCCGAATTTTTTTCGGGAAAATTTAACGACATTGAAAACTCCGAACTAATTTTCGCGCTGCGCGCGTGTCAGTTTAAAACTGAGCTAAAGTTCGAGAACTACATTTTCATTGATGCTACCTCGCAGCGAAGTATCCAGGTCGCACGATAATCCAGTCCGTCCCGACATTGAATTAAAATGTTTCCCGGGCACACTTATCTCAATTTACGCTCGAAACTATAAGCCACTCTGTAGGGCCGAAGTATCCGACGATAAACAAACTCCTTAGCGGGGGACAGAGTCTCCAAGTTCCCGCCAACAAGTAGCCATCGGGGGGGGTCAGCTGGCTAGGTGTTCTGCTGCACCGCACGAAAACGCACCCGAAACTCTCCCCCATTGTCCCCGGGTCCTGGTCACGTCGGGGGCCGCTCGATGAGCCGTCAATGGACTTTCGGCAAGTCCCGCAGGCCACATCGTGCAGAGGGGGCACTTGGCCGCGCGGCTCTCCCTGATAAATGAAGATGATCTCGTCGGCGCTGCGCGCGCGACCTCGTTGCGCTTATTAGCGGGACGGGATCCACAAAGTAAACGGGGGAGAGGGAGAGAGGGATGCTTTGCCTGATTACGTCGAGGCGTCCACTCGCCATTGATCTCCCCCGCGTAGGAAAATTGGCTTTGCGGGCGCGTGCGCCGCGTCTGTCGCGAAACGCACCCCGAGGACCATTAATATCCGGGGCCGCTCGATCGTTGCGCAAATTCAGGCCGAAGGGGGCTAGGAGTTTGGACTGCATTGTGCGTGGAAACCGCGCGCACGAGTGTATACACGCGGGGGCTCGGGATTGAGACGCTTGATTAGACCCCTCATCGGGAGAGAGATGTTGATCGATTACTTCAATGAGCCGAGGCTGCAGAGAGAGAGAGAGGAAGCCGTGTGGCTCTGCCGTTCGTCGAGTGCTTGTGTGCAAGGAATGCCGGCAAGGTCTCCTATTGGATCTCGAATTTGTCCCCGTCGACGGCTGGATTCGACGAGTGCAAGTTATTGCTGGATAAAGTTCGGGAAATTCTAATCTCGGAAGGGCTGCCGGCGAACTTTCGGAGATCTTTTCTTGTATGATAAGGGCGAAAGTTTGACGCTCTTGATATCTTCGGTTAGGAAGATGTGTAGAAAATTATAGATTTCTTATAAGCCGAGTCTCCAAGTTATGAGGTAACAGCAGAGAGATGGTAGGTTATGCGCTTAATCAATAAGATAAACGATTAAAGGTTTATAAATAAAACTTATTTTAATCAAATGAGCACTGCATTGCAATATACACTTTATTAAAAGTTGATAATCTAATCCCAATAATAGCTTGCAATAATTATCATTGCCTTATTGGCTAACTAATCGCATTCGGTGCATTAGCCTGTTAATCGAAAATTAACTCATCGCCGTAATTTACGGAACACGTTCTACATTCGCTGCTCGCGATGTGCACTCGAACATAAAAAGGGAACAGCTCTCTTTGCGCCGTGAAATATAGTAACAATTCTAACGCAGACATCGACGTAACGTAATGAAAAATCATACCGACGCGGCTGTACATCCTTTTTCCCAGCAGTAAAGACGCGCAGCCGCGACGCATTCAGTCTCTCCCGCTCGCGCGAATATACATCCGCGGGCAAAGTATACGTACTCGATCTGGAAATACTTGTTCGACACGGTAAACGAAAGAGGGAACACCGATGGGAATAAACGCGATTCCCGGCGATATGTCGACTGGGCGCGATAGTCTCTCCCACCCCTCGGACGCATAAAATCGTCGTGGCTGTTGCCGGTATATGGAATATTCTCGCGCGAGCACAGTTTACACCCCCTCCTCTCCCCCCCTCGTCGCATCGAACAACTTGCCTTTCACCTCGGAGTTCCCAACGAGAGATCGAGATAACTCAACAAGCGACCTGCAACGAGACATCACTTTATGATAACCCACGCGGGAGTTATAGCTCTTCCCCCCCCCCCTTTTCTCTTTGTGCCCACTCGGCTCGGGGCTGTTTTTACCGCAGCCCCCGCGACTATCGGTGTATAAATCAGTCTTCCGCGCCGCGTGTTTTAGCATTAATTAATTTTTATTGGATGCTAATTTGGCTCGTTGATTTTATTGAATATTCAGGTAATTAACGACGCTTGTAAAAAGCGGCCCTTTCTCTCTGTAAGGGCGTTAAGAATTTCGTCGTTTTATCCGCCGCGTGTTTTGTAATTAGCTCTTAAAATTCCCTTTATGCAGCCCTGCGCACACTCACTTTGCTTTTGTATCACAAAATCATTACGTGCCACTTAATCATTGGCAATGAAAGTACTTTATTCCGGAAAAGTCAACACAACGCCCTAATTGAAACGTCGATAAACTTAAATCGCTGCCCAAATAAATGTTAATATTTAATTTCACTCACAAACATAATCGTCGTTATTTAACCAACGCTTTTTCGCAGCGCTCGTAAATCCGTCCGTCCCGCGATATTTATTACGACCGATCAAACAAAACTTATTCCCAGCGCACTAATCATCTCCCCGGCGGAGCGCGCGTCACGCAGAAATAACATATCTCTTTACACGCACTCCCGTCGCCGCTATCTCGCTGTCCATCTATTGATTTCCGGACTCCTCTATATCTGGCTCTCCGTCGGAACTTACAAGAGGTTCAGGTTCGGGGGGTCGTCGATGCTCGTCGAGGGGGTTTTCGCAGACTGCCGCGGGGATCCTCTCTCTCACTCTCCTGCTTGCGGCTGCCGGAAGAGCCGAGAAAGGGATGATGATTAGCAATTGACCGATCGTCCGAACGATACGTCCAGCGCGATGCTGGAGGGCTGCTTCAACGTCATCGAAATGAAGCCCGGAAAGAGGCGCCGCCGTAAAAGCACCATAGTTGCGCGCTGACAAGTTTTTATGCTTCCGTTGAATAAGAGAACTTTCGAGAATTTTACTCCCCGGGAAGATGGACCATTTTCTGAGTCGTTCGGGCCAAGTTTTGCTGAGTAACTAGCTGATTTCCGCGAACTTTTTTTTTCTTCTCCTGCCTTAAGTTTCGTTTAAGCGAAAGTACACTCGATTTTCGATTGAACGTTGGATTTGATTTTTGTAAACGCTTTTAATGCGACTTTGTTAAAAAATGGGGTTTCAGTTAATTGATTTTTCATGCTTTAATAACTTTTTAATACAGTAGTTTATACAGATAATGCTCGCTATAAAATTGATTTTCGATATAAAGCAGAAATTAATCGTAAAATTTTTAATTACAAATTTCTGCGACATTTTTTATCAACACTTTATGTTAATTTTATGTTAAGGCCGCACGTTGCATCATAAAGTCTGAAGCGTTTTTGAAAATTACTTAAATAAAGTATTCTTTGAATACTTGCACTGAAAAAACGATCCTTTTATTACAAAAGGAATCCGCTTGTCAAAAGAGAAAATTCTTCTCAATATTTGTCCTAGTGGATTTTCTCTTGTGACTCACGGAAAATTCTTTCTAAATCAAGTTGCATGGTCACAAAAGGAAATCATTTTGAACTAAAAAAGGAAAAAAGGACTTCTATTTGTAATAAAAGGATTGTAATTTTAGAATTAACACGCTAGACAGTCAAAAGGCAAAGGGGAAAAAAACTTTTTTGAAAGCCTTGGACGAGGCTTACCGGGGAATAAAGTCTTTTTTCCCCAAGGGGAAAAACAAACTGTTACCGGTGAATAGAACCGAAAATATGCTCTGTTTGTAACCAATGAAAATTATATTCTCGACGAAAGGATAGCATGGCGAGGAAGCAGTCATTTTGTGACTAGGTTAAATTCTCTTGTACGCAAGAGGATTGATTACGAGAGGATTTTCCTCAGCTCATGAAAATTATGATTTTTCGATTCAAAAAGATTTTATTTGATCTGAAAGGAAAAACTTATTTATAATGGGCGGATTAAATGCAGAGGAATATAATGTCCACATAAGAGGACTCTTTTTCTGAATGTGAAAATTCAATCGAATCGAAGCTTACGTAAATCTGCAAACTAATTAACATCGCTCTACACTTCAAAAAGAGCAACCGCTTTGAAAACTGCACATCAAAGTTTACCATTTCCAAACAAATCAACAAGTTATCCCTGCCAGATTGGCCGATCGCTCAAAACTACCCTCGTTAGCCCCTTTTACCATTTGCGTCCAAACGTCCGAATCGTCATCCGCACGTACCCCCAATCACTTAGCCATATCCATCCGTCGCCGAGGTGTGCGCGATCGCGACGACGACTACGACGACTTCGTCTCGAGCGTGCGATCGACACGCGCATCGACAGCTGACGTCGAGCGTAGTAAACTGACTTAAATCCAGGCGCTCGTGCCGACGAGCGGCGCGCGGGCTGTACGTCGAATCTCCCGAAAGACAGCAGAGAGAGAACTCGGCAGCCGCGCGATACACCCTGTTTATTTCGATTTTCTTTTGCAAAAAATTTTAACCCGCACGCGCCGCGCCGCGATTGAAACTGTTGACCTCTTTCAACCGCGCCCCAGTTTTTGGAAAATGCGCAAGTTTTTCTTTTCGAGAGAGAGAGAGAGAGAGGGAGGAGGCAATTCGGAGAGGGAACTCCTTGGCACAGTTGCAGCGCTGTGCCAGCTGCATTGGAAACGACATCCTTTCAATTTATTTATGAAATAAATTCAATGCCGCGTTAATTTATATTTACGTCGAAATTATTCGCGATCCCTTTGTACGCGTATCCAGGTCGAAAATTCGCGGTCTCAATTTCGAATAATTTTCATCTCCTTCAATTCGACATCTTCATTATTCAATGATAATAATCGCGCGATCGCAAATCAAACGATATACACAATATAAAATTACTCGAGTGCCTTCGTCAACTTCCGATTTGAAATAACATTCCTCGGGGAGTAAGAACTATATATAGTAATCTATCCAGCGGGAGAATGAAATATAGAACGCCGAGCTAATTATCCGCAATGTTGGTTACTCCTTGAATTCGATCACCCACATACCAAGGATAATCGAAGCGCGCCGGTAGGCGGGAACTCGACGACGCGCGCGAATATCATATTGCCCGCTTAAAGAGCGGCGCTGAAAATGCCGAGGAGGGATGATGCGCCCGAGAGGGTTTCTCTTCGTTAACGAGGACGAGGTAATGGATGTTTTTTTTTACGCGCCTCTTGAATTCTCCGAGGCTCGAAAAGAAAATCAGAATGCTGCTGCGGCGTTTGCCGATACACCGCCTCTCTCTCTCGGCTGTGTTCTTTCACGCGCGCAAAATCTCATTTTTCAGAAATCTTCGCTCGAGTTGACACAGTTTCGCGCGCCCTTTTATTGGTGCGAGAAAGCGCTTTTAAAGCTGAAGTAAGTCTTGATTTTTTTGTGTCGAGGGCGCATTGAACGATTTTTTTTTTTTAATTAATAATAACCTCGGTACTTGGATGGCGAGTAAAGTGTAAAAGGTTATAAAAATGGAATAAAAATTTTTTTTGTTTCAAAGTTAATCCATAACGCTGTTATTTCCTAACTGTATTTCATTGAGGACGGACGCACTTCGTTTTGTATAAAGCTGTTAAATAAAGTTTTTTCTGAAAAATCAAACGCTCGTTAAAAAATTAAAAAGGGGGCGCGCGGAACACGCGAAGTTACGCATAAAATAAGAGAAGCGCAAAGGGAACAAAAGGCACAAAGTTGCGCGAACCTGCGTAAATATCAGGTGTGGAAAGCCGCGATGCAAAAGGTATAAGGGTAAAAAGCGAAGCCGCGCCAGGATTCATAGAAGCTCGCTTTGGAGAATCGACGCGGGAACTGAAATTAGGTCGCGAACTTTGTAATTTTTTCCTTTTTTTTTCGGAAGAGCAAAAACGAGGACGCAACTGCTACAATCGTAATTATGCAATCGGGATTTTTCTGCGAAAAAAAAACTAAGTCATTTCCGCCTGGCTTTAAAAGAGAAAAAAAGAATTAGTTCGGAGTGCTTTGCTCAGTACTATACTAATTTCGTAGAATTGAAAGAAACCGAGCATTCTTTTAAACGCATTTTGAATCTCTTGAATACTTTTAATTAGACTCTCAACGGCGTTCTTCAACGCGACGTCTATACGCTTTGGCTATTTCCTCTTGAACTGAAGTGATCCAATCAAACAAATTTAATACTGGAAGTGAAGTAGATCTTCTAGAACGCGAGTTTTTTTTTTTTCTGTCGACGAGGCAGTTCTCTTGTTCCCCCTAGTTTACGTAAGCGGGAGAGTACGATGGACCTTGTTTCGCGAAAAGTTTTCTCCGCGCGAGAGGAAAAGTTTCTTTTAAGGAGCTCGAGGACGCGAATATTCGTCGCGCGGCCACGTTGGAAAAAGTCGATTTTCGGACGGAGCTCGAAACTCCATTCCGAAAGAGAATCAGCAGCCGGCAGTTTGCGGATTTTTGAACTAACGACGCCAATTTCTGGGTGACCCCCTCCCCTCTCTCTCTCTCTCTCTCTCTAAACAACGATCCTCGGCTCTTTTTATATCCTTCATTTATTACTCTTTCGCTTCTTCTCACTTTATCGCCGTTAGCCCTGCTCTTCGACCGAGATTACTGAGAAATTTAAAAAAATAATTTATCTTGCTTTCGAGATAGCAAGTTTTCGAAATGATTTTTTATTAATTTAGTATTTCGCATTATTTGTTGAAATCAGACTATATGTCTTTGTTGATTCACGGCAGAGTTCGAGCAAACATTATTTTTAACAGCTTTTTTGAAAGTTTTGCAGTACGAGCTGCGGAAATTACTTCGCGAAGGCCTGCAAAGTTCCGGAACTCATAAAATTATATTTAATGCGTTTTCCTATAAGTTCGTAGAAAATAATACCAATTAATTTCGGATGAGCACTTAGGAAAAGAAGATTACTAAATATGGAGCATAATCTTTTACGGCATAATTCATATGAAGCCATAAAAGAATCTTATCAATAATGGCCTTTCTTCCGGAAGAATTAACGATTCCGTAAAATAAAAACAAAGGACTTTCGAACGGCCATTTATTCTTCCTCCGCGCAAATTGCTCGGAAGAGGCATTGCGTAATTTGACGCAACTGATACAACTGCACTTTCTCGCAGAGAAGTTTTAAAATACTGCAAATGGTATCTCAGTCCCTGAATGAGTTTGAGAGAAGTCGATAAAGCAGCTCAGAAGTTTTGCGAAGGATTGAATTTCATTTCTGTCAAACGTGCGCTTGAAATTGGTTCTTTTCTTCAAGAGTTTGGAAAATCAAATACAGTTATGCCAATATCAATCTTTCCAAAGTGGCATTTCATATGTTAACAGTTTGAAATAGCGAGTAATGAGAATTCAACTATTTAGCTTTTCAAACATATCTTATTTAAAACCAAATTAAATGTTATATTCTTTTTGCGCAAAAAATTACCTTGTACAAAAACTTCTTTTCTTCGAGATTATTATATGCGACATAAAGAACATTTATAACTTTTTTTTTATTTCTCCGAAATCTTTTATACAATTTGCATACTTACTGCGAGTACAGCAATTCCGTATTTTTCAGATTCAATTAGGTCAAACAGGTTTCGTAACCCTCGGGTCCGTTTCCATCTAAATTTCCCCGGGAAAATGGCATATTTTGACAAGCGGGTTAATGCGAAATCTTTTCAGTCCCGAGATAAAAAAAAAAAAAAGTCGAAAATTCGAGGAGCCGGAGAAAAAAGTCGCGACTAACAAGATGACTCGATTAACGTTACCGGCTGACAGTGAAAACTGCATCAGCCTCCTCGAAGCGCGTTTGGTTGAATCGCACTTTATAACCAGGAGTTAATTGCTTTTTAGCCCGGTCCAGTCAGGGGGGGGGGGTCTTCTCTTCTCTTTTTTCATAGCTCGCCCCCTCACCCTCCCCCCCTTTCTCTACAGATATATTTTCAGCGGAAAATGTCCCCATTTACGAAAATTGAATCCATCGAGCAGCTCGCAGCGCGCCTTTCAATCCCTCTCTCGCAACCCTCCTTCTCCCCCTCCGGTCCTCCTTTCTTTCGGCAAAGTCCCGCAGAACAAACGACTAGAGAGTTCATTTTAGATGTTTGTCTTCGTCGTCTGCTGCGGTCGAGGGAGACGCGCGCAAACTGCTTTCGTGAAAAGAGAGAGAGGGAGAGAGAGGGTAAAATCGAGCGAAACCGAGACAGCTGAATACGTATCAGAAAGCGGAGGGACCGGAGGGAAAAAAAAGGAAGAAATTTGAGAGCGGCGAGGGAGAGAGGGAGAGAGAGAGAGATGAGGGATAAAACGAATGGAGCCGGTAAATGGGTCGAAATGCAAGAAAAACGAAGAGGATAAAAAAAGGAGACAGAGATTGAGCGAGGTATTGAAAAAAAGAGATTCCGGCGGAAGCGAGGAATTAGAACGAGACGGATGAAGCAGTAGTTGTAAGCGGCGATAAGTATGGAACACCGAGGGAAAAAAGAAGCTGTTTGTTTTGCAAAGTGGGAAATCATTTTTCGGGCTTTGCCGTTGCAATTAATTACGAGTTTATTTAACGCTCGCTTGATGTTTTATGATTTTTTTTCTTTTTTTTTGTTTTTTTAAACCTTTATCAAAAGTTATTTAAATTTTAATACGTTTCAAAGTAAGTAAACCTTTCGTACGTACCAGCAATAAATACAGTGCTCCATTTTTGAGTAAAAAGAAAAACTTTTCTGCTCTCTACTATTCAAAGAGCAATTTTAATGGATTTCATTAAAAAAATTTTAGCGCAAAAACAATTCTGCTGAGAAAGTTGAGCAGTAACGAAATTTTACATTTTACAGTTTTTACTCTTGATAAAGTGGAATAACGAATGCTTGAAAAATTAAATTTGATACTATATTTCTCTATTTATTCAGCTGTAGTAGTAGTAATAGTAGTACAAAAAATGGCGTAAAGATTCGTAATGCTGGACGTTTGTTGCTATAAATAAATAATATTTATTCTCTTTTAATCGCGAGTAATTTTCTTAAATGTTTCCTTCATTACTAACGTTCAGTTTGTAAAAAGAAAAAAAACTGGTCAATCCTCCCCTAATATCAGATACTGGGACAGATGGATCGACAAGAACAAAGCGCCTAACAAGAAAGTTCTCGAGACAGTTAGCAGCAAATCGAAAAAAAAAACGAGATGAGACCCGTCCAAATAAAAGAAGTGACGATCTTCGAATGAATTTTCTCTACCTCCTTTTTTTTCTTTTCTTTGCGCGTGTTATTTTGTCTTTCTTTCCATTTGCGATTCATAATATTAGTTTTTTGAGCTTATACTTTGATCTAATACTATAGTTTTAATTCCGAAAATAAAGCAGTTTAATAATATACAACCTTATGAAAGTTCACTCTTAATTGTTATACAAAGTTATTAATGATCAAAAAAGTTTAACTAAGAAAATACATAATTTTAAAAAATCGGGGGTTAAAATACAAAAAATACAGAGTACACATACTAAAATTACGTCAAAATCCGCGGCTCCAACATGTGAGAAACTCCTTTTTCGATTAAAAATCACTTCAAGAAATTCTCGGAACCTCTGCTGTATACAAGAAATAAATCATTTTTCTAAGAAATATTCAAACAATCAGAATGGAAAGCTCATCATTCGATACTCTACTTCAAAAGCATTGAAGACAGCCATCCCCGAAATCGGCACTCCACCCGTTAAATCTCGCAGCCCCTAAAACGAAGCTGCAAATTCGAAACGATTAGCATTCAGTCCGCAAGCTCTTTCCCCATGAGCGATCCGCGCGCGAGCTGCAATAAAGCCGCGGCCATCATCGGCCGCCGCGAGGAACGAGCCCGCGAATAAATCTCGGCGCGGGGGCGCACTCTTAAAGCCGCGAAGCCGCGCGCGAAAATCGAGCCCGCCCCCCGCCCTCGAGCGTGGCATCGCACGCACGCACGCACGCACGCACGCACAAATCTTTCGGGAATAGCGGCCTGCCCGCGGCGCCGGGCCATCGCTACGTTCGTTCCGAAGCCGCAAGCATCGCGCGGCCCTCGACCGCGGCAATAAAATAAATTCGGCAATCTTCCGGCGAGTGCGCACGCGCGCGGTTTCCCCGCCGAATGTATTTCCGCGATTATCGGCAAGAGCGACGACGCGAAATTAACGACGTCGCCGTTATTATCAGCCGCCGTGTGAAATTATTAACGAGCCCGAGAGAGAGAGAGAGAGAGAGAGAGAGGGAGAGGGGGAGGGGTCGCGATTGATCGCGGACCTACAGCCGGGTTTACGCGCGGCTTTTGTAATTTTCGGCAGCAAGAGGCGATACGGTATTTAGCGCGCGTAATGCAATGAGCTCGATAACACCGGCTGCTGCTGCTGCTGCTGTACGAGCCTTGTTTTTATACGCACCGCGTAACTGCGCCGAGGGCCGCGTGTCCTCCCCCCCCCCCCCCCTGTTTTGGCACTGTTCGCTGATTACGCAGTTAATTTTTCGCCTGTTTGCGGAAGTCTGACGATTTACCAGGGGGCAATGCTGTAATGAATGTTATTCGACGCGAGCGTATGTTTTTTTTTTGCACCGCGTTAATTTTGCGAAATGGCCGCGGCCGCCCTTTGAAAAATAATAATTCCTTTATCGGTTTTTGCCAATTTTTTCGGATAAACGATATTTACAATTTTAAATTCTTTGATTTTTTACTCATTTCGTGTTAGTATTACGTTTATTATTCGTCCTAAAAGCGGCGAAATATTTTTTTTTTTTTTAACTTACGTCAAGTATTCGCTTTTTATTTTAAATTTATGCCGATTTTTCCAATAATATTCCATAAAAAATTTGTTCCTGCTAGTGATGAAAAAAATTAAATACTTATTTATAAGGTATTTTCAAATGTAAAACCTATAAAATATGTATTTTTAATTCCTAGTTAACTAACTTTGATGTAATGCTTTTCTATGAGTAAGTTTCGTTAGTGACTGAAATTTCACTAAAATATAACTGAATATTATGAACACAATTGAATTTTAAGAACAATATAGCTGAAAGTTATTTTGTGTACAAATGTATTAGATTTAATAAGGAAATTTAGGGCAGATGAAATTTAAATTTAATAATTGCATTTTAATATTCAATATAATGTCACGGATGACGCGCGCGAAATATGATAAGCGCATCCGTAGACATATGAGGACGACTCGAAGAAGAGAGTAGCAT
>JAWWML010007659.1:0-35436 GCA_035047165.1 Ormyrus rosae
AAATTTAATATAGTTCGAGTTTGTCTCCAGGTTAGTATACAATATAGCAATTTTTAATAAAAATTATAGGAATTTTTTTTTAAACTTTTTTCTCCGTGTAACTGCCAATGACTTGGCAGCGGTTTTTTTTATTTTGAAGTTAAAATCCAATTTAAAATTTTTAAGAATTTTTTTCTTAAGGATAATAGGCTCTGATAATCTCCAAAAAAATTACTAAAAAAGGTATATATCATGTCAATATACATGATTCTTTTCAAAAGGATTAAATAAAAAACCGTCAAGAAAAAGGCAAATTGCAAAAAAAACAGGTTTTTCGGCCCTCTACAGGAGGGGAGAGCATTTTGGGGCAAAAAAACGGTGTTACCCACTTTTACCTATCTTAATGCGGAATACCCTTTATTATTTCCACTAAGGCGTAACTAGAACATATGGTTTAAAAAATATGATGTAAAAGTTACGAGGCATGCTTTCGTTTGTAAACAGTCACAAAATCAGATCAGTCGAATATTCTACATATGTAATAAGTCAAATTAAGATATACATATATTTATGAATAATCATCATCATTCAAGCACACTATTGATTGAATTGTTTTTTTGAACTAAATAGCTTCAAATAATAAGAAAACAGCAGGACCCTTAATTTTTTCTACAAACTTCTTGTTTGTCTAAAAAAAAAAACTTTTTCCAGGTGGTGCACTCCGTAGTTTTCGGGGTTTCACGCGGCTGTCGATTCACGCGGCCTGGTACTTGGAGATAACCACCTCAAGGTAGATCGATACCTAAAACTACGAAAGATCACGAAAACTACGGAGCGCACCACCTGGACGTCATCATCGGCGACCTGTTGATGATTTCGACAAAAAAAGTCGGTAGAGCAAAAGCAACATTCTTACTGATTTTTACTTTTTTTAAAATTATATGAAATAAATTTATTGGATAATTATTACATTATTTATATTTTTTATATAATTATATTAAATATTATCATTAATCATTTTTTAATTAATATTTGAACTCTAGCAAGATTCTTCGACTGAAATCTAGCTAGATTTACAAAATCTAGAAAGTTAGGTTGTTACCAGGAAACTAAACTTTCGCCGAATAAAGCCATGCCCTTTTTTTCATTTTTCACTTCCATTTTACATGTAACAAGATGTAGATGTATATGCATTTAGTGTGTATTTGAAAAAGAGATTTATCACAGCAGAATAAAAATTTTTTGTTTTATTCAAAAAATAATCAAAAAATACTTAATAGGGTAATAATTTGTGTTATGTCAGTATTCAATATAAGAATTATAATTGATCAAAACACGATTTTCCTTCTTAATTCAATAAGAATTTTTTTCCTTGATGCAAATTTTAGTTTTTTACTTTTGGCGTAGCTTACTGCTATGTTAAAATAATTTTGGTAACATTTGGGGAATGTTTTCTGACATAATAACGGTAAAGTGCCCGGTATTTTCAAGCATTTTTCTATCATATTTTACATGTGCCAAGGGAAAACTTGATTTTCCAGTAGCAGTGGCCTCTAGACCAATCACATTTTGAACTTACATATTTTTTAAGGAGAAGTTGCACATCTAAAAATTCAACAGAATTCTTTTAGACTTTATCAAAACTAACTTAAGATATCTTAAAATTTTAAGAAATGCAAAACCTATTTTAAATATTTTAAAAAATGTTAATTTTTGTCATTATATGAAAAATGCAATTTCCTGTAATTTTGTAGTGATATATTCACTTTCACATTGGGCACACTTTTGAAAATTCTTAATATAATCTTATAGAGCTATAAAATATTAGGAAAACTTTTTTTATTTTTCCTCAGTAAAAACAAAATTCTGCTAGTTGTTTTTTAAATTGACGATAAATTGATACATTTCAAACTTATCTATAATAAGTATACAGTTTAATCATAAAATAAATGTAGTACTCTCTTTGACATACTATTTTCTTATAAAAATAATTTTTACGAGAAACATAGCAGTTTCCTGTTTTTTATAGTTTATAACATACTCATAAAATGTATTAATCAATTAGTAAGACGGTTGATTTACGAGTCAATATTTTTTATTGTTGCTTAAAATTGACAAGGTATTGATGGCTAGTTTGCCATCCTCATCAGGTCTTAATTTACTCCAATTTAGTAATCATAATTCCCAACTGGGTTTATTGAATATTACGATGACTAATAAGTCACTTTTAAATTCATTTGGGAATTATTATTATTACTAAATTCCGGTAAATTAAGACATGATGAGAATGCCAAACTAGCCATCAAAACCTTATCAATTTTAAGCAACAATAAAAAATATAAATATAAATTCAACTGTCTTACTAATTAACATATTGGACAAATGTTTTAATTATATAATTAATATATAATTAATAATACAAAAAAACCTCCTTTACTTAATTTTTGTTAACTTTAAATTTTATTACATTTAGCATGTCATTTTACATTTTAAATTTTCATACATTACATATATATATATATATATATAATTTATATATTAAGACACTGCTTTTTCATGCAAAAGATCAAATAAAAAATTATTGAAATCTTTACTTACAATATATACTAATACAATATATAGTTAATAATACAAGCACAGAACCCTTACTTAATTTTCAAATATCTTAAGCCTATTAAATATCAGAATAATCTTTTTGTTATATTATAAGATCAGAATTTAGTAAAAGCATTAAAAACAGATTCATAAAAGATTAAATCTCAAAAATTTATTTCCTAAACTAAGTATCAAATAACATATAATTAAAATTTGATTATAATATATAGTATTATCTTTGAAAAATAAGTTTCGTAAACAATCTTTTCTAAAATAAAAAAAGTACATTTTATTTCAAAATTTGTTTTGTATTTAAAATAAAATTGTGTATAAAAAACATAAATTAAGTAAGAATTCACCCTGAATTTACAGGTCTAAAGAATGGTCACACCCATAATATAATGTAGAAATTTCTTGTTCTTAATTCATTCAAATTTATTTCATTATTTAATATTTAATAATAATAAAAACTTACGTTTTCTTGCATCAGATACTTTCTCTGCAGCTTTTTTTTCAGCAGCAAGAAGTTGTTGAATTCCTTGAGTTTGGCTAGCCATTTTAATGTGCAAGATACAATGAAAGTTTTCTACTAGCACCTGACAAATCGATCATATGACTTCAAAGGTTCTTATCGTCACCGTTTTATTGTGTATGAAAAGGCGCTAGTGTAAGCTAAAGCAAAGCTTTTCACGTGATGTGATCACGTAGTACTGATACGTCGTAGCCGTCGGGGATTTCAAGGATTCCAAGCCAAGAGTGCACCCTAGCTCTAAATTCAGAGTGCCCACTTCCGAACCAAGCAAAAAGCTAGCTTCACGCTACACAGGAAACCATCGAGTTGCCTACTTCACGCCACACTCTCGCTCAGCGCAAATTTGCGATAATTCTCCCAGATTGCTATATTGTAATTTAAATAAAGCCGTAGAAGTGTTTACATACAAAACATAAAAAATGATCTGGCCTATACAGACTTATAAACTACTATATCCCTACCTGTTTTGATCTGCTAAACGTGAATAGGACTTTAGTTTCTATGACAGTGCCTAGGTGTTACCGTTTTATTTACAAAAAATTTAATTTTACAATTATTGATTTAATTGAATTCAACAAATTATAAATATAAATTAGAAGAATAAATATTTTTATATTTCTAATAAGTATCATTTTTCTGAACAAACTACAGTATTAGGGTGTTGAAAAATTTATCAAAATATACTATAATCAGATACGATCTCAAATTCTAAGCCTAAAAGTTTTGTATCAATTTTATCTTCGGTGCCTAGATTTTGTATAGTCAGAGCTCGCCTCAGTTCGAAGTTTCATGCAGTGAGCGGATATGCATGTACGCCTTTTATTAGCGGTATTCGCAGCTTTAAACTGAAGTTCTGATTGATTCAGTTTTACAGTATTTAATTTTTTATTAACCAAAATCTTTTCAATAGAAATAAACATTGTACGGAATTTTTAAACTGAAAATTTCGCACTCCGTTGATATCCCAGGGAAGCAAATCCTGATCTTTGATGCATCATTTTTTTGACGTCACCGAATTGCGATTAGCCCAAATGTTTATTACGGATTTCAATAGAGAATATAAAAATATATAACCCTGCGTGATTTCAACAAAATCGACGCTGGGGAACCCCGCCGTTCAGCTGCTCGAATCGATAAAAATTATGATTTTCGGCTTTAGATTTTCTGTCGAACGTTGGGTATTGAGATGACTCGAAATTTTCTTACTGATTATAGTTGAGGACTATAAAATGCACAATCCTGAGCGATTTGAACAGAATCAATGCTCCAGAATCCTGTCGTTCGGCTGCTCGAAGGGATGAAAATTATGATTTTCGACTTTAGATTTTTTGTCGAACCTCGGGTATTGTGATTACCCCTAATTTTATTACTGATTATTGTTGAGGACTATAAGAATCACAATCTTATGCAATTTCAGTAAAATCCAAGTTCCGGAACCCACCGTTAGGCTGCTCGAAGGGATGATAATTATGATTTTCGACTTAAATGTTTTGTCGAACCTCGGGTATTGAGATTACCCCAAAATTTTATTATTAATTGCATTTAAGTACTATAAAAAAACAAAGCTGCGGAACCCCGCCGTTCGGCTGCTCGAAGGGATGAAAATCCCGATTTTCGACATTATAATTTTTTGACGGACATCGGGTACTAAGATTACCCAAATTTTATTACTGATTATAGTTGAGGACTAAAAAATGCACAAACATGTGCAATTCCACCTTTTTCCTGAGTGTTTTATTTTATTTAAAAAATGTTTGGCTTTATCAAAGTGCAAAATTGGAATGAAAGCTAATTTTAAAAACTTATGATTTATGAAATATCTGTAAATTCAAATGAAAATTTTACAAGACAGAATAGGATGCTGGATAATAGATTCTATCAATATTTTCTAAAATCAGACTAAAACTTCTTTAACCTTTGAAAAAAACATCTTTCTAAAAAAAATCTCCGTAAAAAAATGAACTTGTAGCCAAAGCAACGGTTAACCGAGTTTGATGTATTTCTCATTATCATTGACGGAAATCATATAGTAGATATAGTGTAAATATATAAAATTTGAATAACAGCAACTACAAAATATATCTAAAATATTCCAAAATATTAAATAAATTACTAAAAAGGACTGAAATCTCTATAAAAAAATTAACTTTGAACCAAAGTTAATAAAAAAATAAAATATAATAATAATAATAAAATAACCTATTCCACACTCATGCAATCACATACTTTACTTAACTATTTTACACTACATACATACAATGATTTGTTATATTGCTAACAAACTAATTTTTACGAAAGAAATTATGTAGACTTAAGTAATACGTAGATCAATTACAAATAAGTCTCATGATACTTACTCCGTAACTTGACAGGCCCGTTTCATTTTGTTAAAAGGTGGACAAATAAATTGTTTTTTTTTATCTTAGTATCACTCGCGTGAAAATATTGTACGAGATCTCGTATGAGATCTCAGGTGAGATCTCACATTGATCTCATATGAACCTCGTGGAAATCTCATATGTAAATCTCATTGAGATCTCATCTGTAAATGTTTATTAAACAAAAATTAATAATTTTAAAAATTTATAAATTTATTAAAAGTTAGAATAATATAATGTGTAATGAACGTTACATCCCTCTCTCTCATCTAGCCATTATGTATTAACCAACTCTAATGTTTATTAGATCTTACAGGTGCCGAGGAGAGCAGACGACGCGGAGGGCGCTGAGGTAAGAGAGAGAGCGGCGTCGCGAGAGCGCGGTGTCGCGTTTAGGCAGATTGCCTTGGACCTTTGACCCGAGCAGAGCCCAATACTCTGTGTGATTATTCGATCGTTCCGTGCGTGAGGTTACGTGATTAAAGCTGTGCGTTTACGCACCGTCCTGTGCCCGTGCGAGAACTTGCAGTTTTTGTCCCGCTGAGCCGTGACGAGCGAGGGAGCTTTGCCTTGGAGATTTGAGCGGATTCGCAGCGTCTTCACAGCAAGATTGTAAGTGCCCGCTCTGGGCGAATTTCGATTTACTTTCTCTCTCTTTCTCTCTCTCGATCTTCTTCGCGCCGTGCTGCTCGCCTGGCCACCTCGCGCTTGCTGCTCGCGATTCGCGTGTGTAAAGCTAATTTTTTTGTTTCTTTATTTTTTTGTTCTTTTTTCGTAAATAAACAACGTATCGTTTAACTACGTGTCGTTCATTTCCCGGTTGCCTTCCCGCGAGCCCCGCTTCTTTCAGCCTGATAACAGCAGTGCAGGCAGCAGAGGAGCCAACGAGTACGCGAAGGAAAGCACCGAGAGTCTTCGGCTCCCATTCTCTTTCTGATAGTTTGACTCCGCGTTGAGTTCGGTTTTAACTTTTATTAAATTTATGCAACGGCTGAACTAGCCGGCCGTTACATTGGCGCCCTTCCGAAAAACTCACGTTTCGGCAACGTGGTTCAATTATTATTGCAAATCGCGGCCCCTCGCAAAATTAATTTTATATTCACGAAATTTCGATCGCGAGAAATTCGTGACCTAGCAAGCAAGCGCGCGACTTCGCTGGCACAGGCAAGTTCGGCGAAAAACATAAACACGCGCGCTGAGCGGTGTTTACATCGGCTGGAGAGTCGAATTGTGCTCAATTCTAGCACACAAATATTTTACTATGTGATAGACAGAGAGAGAAACTAGAGAAATAATATTTCTCAGTTTCAAGTCTTTCTCTCCGAGCTCATTCGAAATTCGAGTCTCTCTCGTAGGTGAGCGAGCACCTAGCATAAACGTCGACGCGTGTATTGTATGTGTATGTAAGCGGCGAGCGCAAACTTCACGGCACTGTGCGTGTATGCGTCTGTGACGAGCGCGAACGCTGGAGCGGAGTGTGGATGTATGTGTGAACAGCGTGCGCTAGCGTTACAGTGCAAGAGAGTTGTGTGCGTGTGTAAGGAGTAGGCGCGACTTTAAACTTAGCCTTTTTCGAAGTTGTTCGCGTCGCATGAGATACCACAAAATTAAATTAGTTTTTTTTTGGGTTTTAGCTGAAAATTAAATTATTTTTTTGTTTTGTGTTTTTTGTTTGTAAAGAATCGAATGTTAAATTGTTAGGAACAATTAAAGATTAAATTATTTTTTGCTCTTTGGCTAAAAATTAAATTATCGTGAAAAATTAATTATTTTGAATTAAAACAAATTAAGAAAATTTCTTTTCGTGCGTCTTTCTTTCTTTTGTAAAAATTTAAAATTTTGCCAGCGATTGCGCGAGGATTAATAAAATGTTCGTTTCTTTTTCTTGGTAAAGATAAATTTACGTTTTAGAAAATTTTGAATTTCAATTATTTATTAAAAATAATTTGAAAACTTGAAAATTTGATTTCTCCTCGCAAATCTAAAGAGCGTCATCGTGAAAATTAATTAACGATTAATTATTAAATATTTAATTTCGTTGAAATTTTTGTTGCGATAGTCGCCTAGCAAAATTTTTCTTTTCTTCAATTTTTCTGGAATCAATTTAAATTAATAAATTTTCTTTCGAGATGCCTGAAGCGGGCGATAACACAAGCGACGCGTACGACCACGTCTTAATGGAGTGGATAGATAGTCTGCCAGCGAAAAAGATACTAGAAGCTCTGCAAGAACTAGAGCTTACAACGAGTGGCGATATACTCGATTGCACAAGCAGGTCTCGATTGCACAAGAGTGGCGATATACTCGATTGCACAAGCAGCAAGTCGCCTTGCAGTCTCCTGTGCAGCTTCGGATTTTGTCGCATCCGAAATCGACGAGCTTGAAGCAACAGCTCGAATCCGACGCAACCAAAAGCTGCAGCAACTGCTTCAAAAATCCGGAGTTACGTATCTCACGCAAGCGCGTATCGCTATACAGTATTCGGAAGCTTTGCAAAGTGAGATGAGCGAATTCAACCCGACTGCGAATAGCTCGGCTCAGTCTAGCCAAAACGCGATGTCGCTTACGACAATAGCGACAACGCCGACTACGCTAACAACAACTACAACAACGGTAGTAACAAGCACGGCAGCTAATTTAAATGCAACCGTCGTAATGTCAACGACAACAGTAAATACGACGCAAGCGTTAGGATAGCGAGGAATTTATTCTACAACTCCAACGTCATCAGCGAATCCACGACAGTTCTAATAGAACTAATAAATGGCACAAAATGCTTAGTGTCTGAAGAAGTCGCAGCAGAAATAAGGAAAATAAACAGCTTCGCAATAGAGCAGTATCAAGAGGTGTAAAAATTAACGCAAGTAATAAACTTCGCCAACAGTACAAGACTCCGCGGTATTGAAACTCCAGCACCAATGCGCACAACGAACTTCAGGGGCACATACGACCTACACTATTTAGAACAAGAAGATAATACTACGCATTCACAGTTACACAGCGCACCACAACCACGAATATTTCAAGAAAATCAAACACAGCAACGGATTGCACAGGATATTCCTCACCAGCGACAGACGTAACTTTTTCGACCAGCGGCTCTCAGCGGATCGTTAGAGTCTGGGAGAGGGAGAGATTCTCATGGAGCGTCAACGCGTCTCCAGTCGGATTTAGCGTCTAGGTCGCTGGTCCGGCAGGGCGACGTCGGCAGGACCGTGCGACAATGGAAGATCCAATTCTCGGGAGAGAAGGGATCCAGCATCGAAGAATTCCTTCAGCGAGTAGACGAATGTCGTCGACTCGCGCACATATCAGACGAGGACTTGTTCAACGCCCTGACGGAGCTTCTGTCAGGCGTTGAGCTCCATTGGTACCGCCAGTCGCGGCAGCACTGAGGTACCTGGGAGGATTTCTGCACGGCGGCTCGCCAGTGCTACGGCGTGGACATCAACTTTCAACAGCGGCTCATCGCAGAGGCTCAGATGCGGAAGCAAGGTCGCAAGGAGCCTGCGCGGGACTACATCTTCTGCTTGCTCACCATTCTGAGTAAGTTAGATGCGTTACCCAGTGTAGAGCAACAACTGAAGTTGCTTTACCGAAATATGCTGCCTTCACTAAGGAAGCTAATACCTCGCAAGGAGGTCACGAGAGTGAATCGCTTAGTGGTCCTCGCGCGTGAAGCGGAGGAACTTCTCGAGGAAGAGCGGAACTTGCCCGCACCACCTCCGCCTTCAGCGAGCGTACTGCCGGAGGTTGTTTATCGTGAGCCTCGGTCTAGTCAAGATAACAACACTAGAACCACGAGCAAAGGACCGAGCGCACGCATAGCGGCAATCCCGAAACCCCCCGTAAGCTCGGAGATTGCTCAGCTAAGGGAGGGAATTCCTTTTAAAACTCCAACGACTCAAGACCGAAATGAGTGAACTCTGCAAAGCAAAATCGCCACCTTCTGGCGCGCCTCGCTGGAAGGGTAAGCGATCTCCGCCAAGGCAGAAAACGAACACTAAGCCAAAAGTTACTATCACTGAAGTGAGTGCCTAGGCGGAAACCGGCGAGCGATCACAATAAAAGTCGCAAGCCGGGAACGCGCCCGAAGGTAGACTGCTGGGGTTGCAGTTGTCCCGGCTACACGGAGGCCGACTGCCCAGAGTGCTCGGGAAACGGGAAAGGGAGTGCGTACGTGAGGTCCCTATCGCTCCCTCTCTTCCTGAAGAGGCCTCCGGAATAAGGTCAGGCGACTCTCTCGCGACTCTTGCTGCACTAGCGGCTGCCGCTCTAATGCCACTGAAGGCTGACGAACCGAGCCCCGACGAGCAAGACGCAGAGTCCGGAAAAGCTCACTTAAAGGACCCGAAGTTGTATTCCCACTGTTGGGCTTGCGTGAAAATCGGTGATTTCACCTTGCGCGTACTGGTGGATTCCGGAGCCAACCGGACTGTGTTAGGTCCTCTCGGCCTACAGATTGCCTCAGCGGGCAATCAACGCCTTGTCCCTTTCGAAGGAAACGCGGAAGTCGCAGACGGGCGACCTTCGTCCGTGCTGAATTGCCGTTCGAGCTCGGAGGCATCCGCCTCTACTTAAGAGCTCTCGCCTTGAATCAGCTCACAGAAGACTGTTTGCTTGGCGTAGACGGCATCCGAGCTTTCGGCTCGGAGCTTCTATCGCGCCACGACTGCTTAATCGTCCGAGACGCGGAGAGCGAGACTTCGATTCCTCTTGCGATAATGGCGATCCGCGCGAATGAAGTCAGCGAGGAGCAGCGACAACAACTGCAAGAGTTGCTTGACCGCTTGCTGCTGCGAGCTGACGCGCCTTTTGACCCCACGCCACTCATCGAGCATGAGATCGACGTGGGCACGGCGAAGCCGATAAAGCAGCGCTATTATCCGGGTTCGCCGAAAATCGAGGAAGAGATGCACGCGCAAGTACAAACCATGCTAACCGCGGGAGTAATCCGGTCGTCTAATAGCGAATGGTGGAGCCTAGTGATTATGGTCCGCAAACCGAACGGATCCTATCGGTTTTGCGTCGACTACCGCAAGTTCAACGCCGTTTCAAAGACTAGCGCATACCCCCTACCCTACATGGATGCAATTTTACGCAAACTCCAGCGAGCACGCTACATCTCCACTTTGGATTTGAGCAGGGCTTATCATTAGATCCCGATGAAGCAAGAGTGTGCACATCTGACCGCTTTCACGGTACCTGGATTCGGGCTGTTCGAGTTTACTCGGATGCCTTACGGAGTGGCCGGCGGGCCCGCTACCTTTGAACAGCTGATTGATAAGCTGATTGGTGCCGAGCTCGAGCCGTTCGCATTCTCTTACTTGGATGATGTGATCATCGTCACAGCGACCTTCGAGGAGCACCTCCTCTGGTTGGAGCGAGTCTTACAGCGCATTGTCGACGCGGGACACACGATCAATCGTGAGAAAAGTGAGTTTTGCCGCAGCGAAGTTAAGTACCTCGGCGTACTCGTTAACCGCGACGGATTCCGCCCGGATCCGGACAAAATTGTGCCGATCGCTGAATACCCGGTACCGAAAAATCTCCTGTGCTCCAGAGGCCCTCGTTTGAGCATCCGTTTGTGCTTCACACGGATGCCAGCGACACTGGCCTTGGTGCGGTGTTAACGCAACACGTTAACGACGAGGAGCGAGTTCTTTGCTTTGCGAGTCGTACGCTCTCGTCAGCCGAAAGAAACTACTCGGTGACAGAGTGCGAGTGCTTAGCCGTGTTATGGGCTGTGCACAAGTTCTACGCCTACCTTGAGGGCTATAAATTTAAAGTCATTACTGACCACAGTAGCCTCAAGTGGCTCTGCAACCTGCATAATCCCTCCGGTCGCTTGACGCGATGGGCACTCGAACTGCAGAGTTATGACTACGAGATCGAGCATCGCAAAGGCTCTCTTAATCTCGTGCCAGATGCGCTCTCGCGCATGCACGGAGAGGATTCGACTTGCGACATCGCTACTCTCGTATTTGTGCCAGACACTCAGGACGAATGGTACATGCGAATGATAGCGAATGTTCGCAAACACCCGGCTAGATACAAGGGTTGGAAGTGCCGACGAACCGCAAAGACGTCGCCCGGTTTGTGCGCCGCTGCTCTGTCTGTCAGCAGTGCAAAGTGCTGCAGCAAGCTCCCGTAAGGCTAATGGGACGGCAAAATATCGTCGCTCGACTCTGGACATGCGTCTCAGCTGACAAAATGGGATCCTTTCCGCGTTCCGCCCGTGGCTATGAGCACCTTCTAATTTTCATGGATGCGTTCACGCGATGGGTGGAAGCGGTTCCGCTCTGCAAGGCGACGGTGCAAGCCGTCCGGCGAGAGCTGAACGAACGCGTCTTTATGCGCTTCGGTGTACCCGAAATCGTTCACACCGACAACGGCCCTGAATTCTGAGGCACAGCGTTCACGAAGTTCCTTAATACGAACGACGATTTCGCCATACCACGCACAGGCGAATCCTGTCGAGCGCGTCAATCGCACTGTGAAAACGATGAACACGTGCTTCATCGAAGAACATCACGAAGAATGGGATGTTCATCTTCCGGCGTTGATTTTCGCGTATAACACCGCAGTTCAGGACAGCACGGGCGTGAGCCCCGCGTTCTTAAATTTCTGCAGAAATCCAACACCACCTGATACTTTGAAGAGAAAAGAAGACGCCGCAGCAATCGCCCAGGAAGAGACTTCTTCTATTCAGCAATGGATCGAACGGATGCGGTCGTTGACAGACGTGCACGGCCTAGCCGGCGAAAACTCTGAACGGGAGCAAGCGCGTCAAGCAGAATACTATAACGCGCGACATCGCGACGTCAGTTATGAAGTGGGTGACGAAGTGCTCAAGCGAAATCGTGTGCTTTCCTCCGCCACTCAAGGTATCGCCGCTAAGCTGGCTTCTAAATATGCGGGACTTTACCGCATTGCAGCGCAACTGAGCTCGAATGTGTCGAGCTCGTTGACCAGCAAGGCCAGCCCGTTGGCAAACACCACGTTGGCGACCTCAAGCCTTACCATCGAGACGAAGAAGAAGAAGACTCGCCCGACTTCGAAACATCTGCGAAGAACAGCGAGATTGCGAACGACGCTTCATGCGCGAACAGCTCTGCGAACGACAATCCGACCGCTGAAGCGCCGCGAAAGCGAGGAAGACCGCGCAAGACCCGAGTCACCGTTGACACTGTTAATCACGCAGTGTTGTTTGTTTTTGAATGATCGAGTCTAACTGTCGTCAAAAAAATTATTATTTCTAAATTAAGTTTAAAATTGTTTTCACATTAAATTGATGCCCCGGACGAAATATGGTATCAGATTTCAACAAAATAGCTCTGAAAATACAAGTAGCGTAAATAAAATTTAAAATTTTTTAAATTTTAACTCATTCATAAAAATTGATATAATTTAAGTATATCCCGCTGTTGATAGAAAACATAATAAATTTTGTCACATTTATAAGAAATTTTATTAGAACATTTCTCTCAGTGTAATATCCGTTGGAAAAAATTCTGGGAAATGTTTTTTATTTTTTTTATTATTTTTTATACTTAAACTTTCTGAACATTTAATTTCTGAATTATGTGTAAAATATATTATATCAATTAGTGGTAAATATGTTGGAGATTTTCATTTGAAAAATTAAAGGTGAGGATTAGTAATGTTAATGGGAAATTAAAATAAATAAATATATATAATATTCAAACAATAAAATTGATAAATTAATTTATTTTATTATTGTACAATGCTTATTACACAACTTAATTACGTCCAGCCACGTGGTCGATTGCAATGACGCTCGAGGTTAATACTGCGGCGGCTCATTCTGCGACGAACCTCGAAACTCGGGCGACAAGCTAAACTCGCGCCCCCTTTTTCGAAATCAAAGCCGAAGCCCGCGCGCCAAAACCAAGTACGCGCGCCCAGGCCGAGCTCGCACGCCAAGGCCAAGCCTTTTTCTAAAATTCAAAGCCGAATCTCGCGCGCTCGATTCAATGTAAACTCTTATCGGTGACTCTCTTTGCCTTGCTGGGTCAGCATAAGGGCGGCCAAATATTCGTAAGTGCCACTTGACTCTCACGTCAAGGAGATTTCTCTCTACAATGGAGTCTGAGTGTTGCCTCCGATCTACAATTAGATCTGAGCAACTGAGCCTGAATCGACCACAGAGCGACTCGAAAGTCACTCCTAGCCGAAGGCTTAACAAAGAGAGTTTTTACACGTTTTAAAGCTTTTGCCCACCAAATAATTTTCTTGACGACATATTTTTGTTTGATGAATTTCATACGGTTGTCAAAACTTTTTCCGCTGGAGCTTGTTCGCGTAATACTGTTTGCAGGGATGACTTCACGGATCGTATCAGCCTTTCCCAGGCTCCGCCCATGTGTGAGGCTTCCGGGGGATTAAATCGCCATGATATACGCCGTGTCAATGCGAATCTCTCTAGATCAGTCTTATTTAGAGCGTCTATAGCTTCCTGAAGTTTTCTGCTCGCGTCGCGAAATTTTCTCCCATTATCGTTATATATTATTTTTGGCGAACCTCTACGGGCTGCTAGACATTTTAGTGCCATAATGGCAAAAATAATTTTCTTGACGACATATTTTTGTCGTCGCAGTATTTAGCTTTACATTTTATTTCTTCGCACGCCTTTACAATATAAAACGCCTTTGTTTTTGAGCGCAGATATATTTTGATTTAAAGGGCTGTCGTCGCATGTTTACTTATTTGCGATGGAATTTTCAAAAAATAAACAATACATTTTTAAACAATACAGGCGATCTTAATAAATAATCACATTTTCTTGTATTATAATTTTGCCGGGCTATTTTAATTATTTTAAGCAATGTAGATTGTACGCAGCGCTATATATTAAAATTAAACAGCATGAAAAAGCGTTTTTAACAATTAGTTTTTGCTTTTTTAATTTCTGGTCTTTTAATTTGTTATACACATTTGTACTTTTTTTTTATAATCTCTTCAGTTTGTTCTGTAAAATGTAGATAGAAAATTTCGTTTTTATTATTGCATATTACAATTTCATTTACATACACGGAGAGAAAAATGAAGGAATAAACGTGTGGAAGCGCATTACGATATGGATGCTACGTATTTCTCTTGCAATATTTCACTGTTTTTTTTGCGTTATTAGCTTGCTATCACGTCACGCGAAAAGAGCAAGGTGCGCACGACCAAATCCCTAGAACTTCTTGCAATCTTACCAGCGCCACCGGTGCTATAAATAAGTGACGTCTTGTAAAGTACTATTTGCAAGAGAACGTTCAATCTTTACATATATTGCGTTATAGCATACAGATGCTTTCTTTAAAGTTTTAAAAACATAGTCAATAAAAGTGCAAGATTAGAAATAAAACTATTTTCATTCACTGCTTTGCTTAAAAATAATTCGCAAGCATATCCTAACTTTGTCAAATGATATATTTATCCATATTTTCCTTTGCGATTTTGACACTATTAGATGCAATCTAAGTAATTCAAAACGTAAGTTTTAAAATTGTTGTTCAATCACATCGGCATTTATTGATACAAAAGGTAATAATCCAGTTCTAACATCTATTGAATTTGCAACGAGCCTTACGGAAAAATAGCGTAGTCCTCTTGTAAATACCGCTGACCTATAGCGCACATAGTGGCGCCGCTTTAAAGAGAGAGAGTTGTAGGGAATTTGCTACACATATAGGTGCGTTTATAGAGAGAGAGAGAGTCCACCTTGCATTAAACGCATGCGATCTTTGTATTCGTACTGTCAAATTTTCACGCATTATTCGCAAGGGAACTCTTGCGATAACCCCTTCATTTTTCTTTCCGTGTACTTGTTTGATTTAACAGTTGTAACTAGAAACATTTCTAACTTATTTGTTTGATACATTTTCGATAAATGAATTCATGACTAATATACAATGTTATGGATCAAATCAGTTAAAAGTATTATTTTTACTAAAAATATAACACGTATGACAAAATGAGATTAAAACATTTAGGATTAAAATTGAAACAATTAATATAACTTTAAAAAACATTTACTTACTTTTAAAAAAATTCTATTAAAAAAAAATGAATCATCGTTTAAAAGTCGTGTTAATCAACCGACCGAGCGGTAGCGAGGGAGGAATTTCTGCTAGTATTGTATTAAATGCAAAACCAAAGGACACACGCAGCGGCAATGTACCAGCGCGAATCAACCACATATCAATGCTATAGGAACTCAAAATCGAAAAGCAATTAGTAAGTATTTCAAAACGGTTACAGTGAATAATGTGCCTGTACATGCTTTCATAGATATGGGCAATTCAGAGTGTACTCTGAAGGCAAGTGTGGTACTACTCAATCAAATGAAAATTAATTTCGAGCAAGTCAATCTAAAATGTTTCGGCCCCGAAAATTTTAAAGTAATGTTTCCAGGATATGCTCGAGCCACCGTTCGAGTAGATGGTGTTGAAGTGATCGATATAATTATCAGAATTGTCCCTGATGATTCGCAAAACACTGAAGCAATTATTGGGTGTTCTTTCGCAGATGCTCCACACGTAGATAACGTCAAGGAAGGAAAAACCTTAACATTTCCGTTACGTAACTCCGATCAAGTAACCTTAAAAAAGGACAACAGTAACGATATATTGCAGGTAAATAGTTGTACTGTGATCCCACCAATGACAATCTGCGCCTTGGAAATGGAAAGTAAACAAGTTTCTTACACGTTCCCAGTATTCAACGTTAGCATTACGGGGCAAATTGTACAACTAGGAGGACTGCGCGCAAAAGGGACAATTACTGAACTTCCAATATTAACAACACGACCTCAGAGAGCTTTAATTAAACGGGAACAATTGGATGTTGGAGCTGAGCAACCCGAAGACATTATTCAAGAATTATTAGCAGTCATTAACGACTGTAGAGACTGTGTATCTCTACCCTTCGACGAACTAGGTTGTGCCCATAACATTGAAATGAAGATCGAAGAAAAGCCCGACTCAACACCTGTCTGCAGTAAGCCGTACCGAGCGAGTCAAGACGAACGATAGCAGATGCACAAGATTTTAGAAGATCGGCGTAAAGCGACTATGACGAGCACTTAGCACAAATAGGCGTTAATACGCTCTTTATTACAATAGATTTAGCACACGGTTATTTACAAATACCTCTTGCAGAGGAGTCACGTCATAAAACTTCAAGTACTCCAGATGAGACTGAAGAATTTACACGTATGATATTCGATTTAATGAATGATCCAGCCTATTTTCTAAACTAATGCATCGAGTTTTAGATCCCCTTCGTAATGAATTAGTATTCTTTCTTCATGATATTCTTATTTTAGGCAAATCGTGGTCGGAGTTGCGCGAACGATTAATTTTAGTATTAAAATCACTACGCGAAGCAGGTTTAAGAATCAATTTAAGAAAACGTGAGTTTATTAAAAAGTGCGTAACCTATATAGGATTTGAAACTTCGGGAAACGGTATCTGTTCTGGTGAACGCAAAGTTCTCGCAATTAAAAATTTTCCGGCGCCAACTAATGTCCACGAGGTGCGCGGATTTTTAAGATTAGCGAGTTTCTTACGCCGATTTGTATTACGTTTTTCAGAGATAGCTGAACCGCTGCATAAATTATTGAAGAAAAATGCGAAATTTATATGGAGTGACCACGAACTGGTTGCATTCGAAAAAGTGCGTGATATTTTAGTAAATAAGCCGGTTTTGCAACCTTTTAACGTGAAATCTGAAACAGAATTAAATACAGATGCGTGTGCGCGCGGATTGGCAGGAATGCTTTTACAATGCGATGATTCCGGAAAATTGAATTTGGTGTATGCGATCAGTCGACGAACTAGCGATACAGAGAAAAATTATCATAGCAGTAAATTAGAATTATTAGCTATTATTTTGGCGGTGTCCCATTTATTAATAAATTATTAATAAATAAAAGGTTCAAAATCGTTACGGATTGTCAAGCGTTAGTTTACTTAAATACCCATCGGACTAAAAATGCTCAAATCGTGTGTTGGCATCATCTATTGTCGGAATACGTAATTGTTCATCGAGAAGGTGCTAAACTTGCACATGTAGACGCACTCAGTCACGTGCTCTTTTCTGATGCGGACAATGTTTCGAACGAGGCCGAGGGTCGTCAATCGATTATGTGTAAACATTCGGAAAATCTCGAAAAATCAGGAATCTATAACATAATCGATGAAACTAATGAAATTTCTTCATTCAACTATAACGATGAAGAGTTAGCTAAAAAGCGAGAGATACTTAGTAAAAAGAAAAGCGAGCGAACTGTACAAGAAAATGAAATTACGCGAGACTACGAACTTCAGAATGGTATATTGTATAAAAGAGTAAATGATAACCGATTATTATATGTAGTGCCTAAATCCTTACGTAAGGCTTTAGCTATTCGGTTCCACGACTTAAATGGACACCCCGGTTTAGAACGTTCTATCGATTTAATGTCTAAAAGATACTATTTTCCTTATATGCGCCGTTATGTTAAGCAATATTTTCACTTGTTTTCATTGTATTGCGTATAAGAATAAACCGGGTCGTCAAGCAGGAGAACTCCATCCCATACCTACGGGAACCAGACCATTTCACATTGTTCACATAGATCACGTTGGACCTATTTATGGATATGCATCAAGTGACGACGAAAGACAGTTACGCGAATTAACTATAGAAGAATGTAATTACACAGATGATCATCAATTGCGTTTTAACCAACTACGCACACAAATAAATAACGAACAAGGAAAAATGAAGTACCAATAACCAATAACCGTAATAGTAGCTTAAAATTTAACAAGGGCAACATCGTATACATGTTAACAAATCCAACTTCTACAGGAGAATCAACAAAATTACAGGCAAAAAGAAAAGGACGACTCGTGACAACTAAGGCGTTAAAACATGATACTTGTAGATTAGCAGATTTAGCGGTAGATAAAAATAAAAATCGTTATACAAGTACAGCCCATGTATCACAACTGCGTTTATGGAAACCAACACCGTGCGAGGATACTGATGTCGAAAATACTGATTTGTAATACGAAACAAGTAGATCGAGGGCGATCTTCTGCAGGATAACCGTGTCAACGGCTCCCTTAATTTAAAATCTCACCACCCCCCCTTCCGCCCCACTCTCAATATTGTAGCGACAGATTTCCTTCAGCGGAAGGGACACGAGAGATGGGATACTACTCTCTGCGGCGCGAAGAAGACCGGTGCGTTCGCAAGGTTGTGGCTCGGTGAAAAACTATTTGACAAAATAACTTAAAATGTTTACGAATTACAGCTATTTATATTATAAATTATTAAAAAAATTTTCAGAACAGTTGAACGTTTAATTTTTTAATTATAAGTTTTTTTTTAAAAAAACATGTTTTTGTTTTTGCAAACAAAATAACTATAAGAGCTAGACATTTTTTTTTAAATATGGCTATTTTTATGTTCTTTAAAATGCTTTTGGATTGATTGAACTATCTCAATCCTATTATTAAAAAAAAGTTAAATTAAATTTTTCGAAAATTGAAAATTAACGATAAAACGAGAACAAGTAAAACAAAACACAATTTTTGACCCGTCCGCGCCATCCCAAAAAAAGTACAAAAAAATGAGCCGGAAAGGTGGATAATCCGTTCAGTAGAAGCTGAGATTCAGCTGAGTGCCGTACACAAACGCACACACACGCACGCACACATTTTTAAAAAATAATTGATTCTTATTCCTGATACCTAAAAATACAATTATAACATGTCTTTACAACAACTCCAAAAATTACTATCACAAAGCTTCCTCCAGGAGGAAACAAAATCAACCAAGAATCTTGTAATTAAAACAATTTAATTCAGTTAACTAACAAATATTTTATTCATCAATACAAGTTACATTAAGACAAACGAATTTCTTCTAATAATTTTCTGTATTAAATGCAGCTCATTCTTTCCTTGGCCAACGGTCCTAAAATAAGAATATGATTATTATTATTTGAAACTATCATAAGAAAGCATTATAAAATTTATAAAAAATTTAAGAATTCTATAATTTGACGGTACCTACGAAGACAATTACGATGGCAATTGTGGCGAAAATTATAACTTTCAAAGAATGACGGCGAAAAAAATTACATAGTCAATAAATGCAGCGAAAGCTAGTACAGCTATAAAAATACGACGAAAAAAATTGCATCAAAATTTTAGGCTTAAAAGTTGCATCAAAATAAGCGACGAAAAAAGTTACAGCTGTGAAAGTGCCGTGAAAAAAATACATTACAAAAAAAATGCGACGAAAGAAATACACCTTAAATGTAGGGTGTTAACGTTAAGTTAGTGAGTGCAATGAAGGGCATGTCAGTCCCTAAAAGATCCTTCAAATATCAAAATAATATTATTTGCAATGCGGCAGCGTTCTCAATCAGCTCAATAGAGTTGAAACTTTTACGCCAACGCTATAAAGTTAGAAGACGTTCAAAAATCTAACTCGGCGAAATTGAAATTTTTGTAAGTAATTTTTTTCGCAACACATATTGAGGATGTAAATTTTTCGCCGCACATTTTGAGAAGTAATTTTTTTCGTCGTATTTTTAGAGTTATAATAGTTTTCGTCGCGCTTTTGAAGTTATAATTTTTTTCGCCGAAGTTATAGAAAAATAATTTTTTTTGGGTAAATTTTGAAAAATCAGTTTTGGCAGCACATTATAATGCGTAATTTTGTTCTAATACTACTTCGATTTAATAGTCTTCGTAGGTACCGGCGAAAAAGTAAAAGTCTGTAAATGCTATATCTCTATATTAAAGTTATATATAAGCCTGAAGAAGTTAAATTATAGAACACAGGTATTTTTTCAATATTTTTTAAAATTTAAATTCGTTAATTTTTCATTTCAGAGGTCAGCTATTGATATGCGTAACACATTTTATTTCCAAGATGTTTTTCAAACGATAGAATTGCACTCAATTTGAATCAATGAATGCGCTCAAAGAATAGTCTTCAGTACCATGGACTAAACTGCCGTATTTGTAAATATTTTGAGTATTTATGTTCGCTGCTGAGTTAAAATCTTTTATTTTATGCAAATAAATTTTAACTCTGCTCGCAAGTAAGCATGGGACGGACTTAAACCGGCGTCGGAGGAAACGTATCTTCAATCGTACGGAAAGAAACAAGCTTTGTATTGAAATCTAGTCTCGATAAAAGTTTCAAAATTAATCTACCCGTTTTAGTTTTAAGCGAACTCACTCAGTTATTCCGTACGTAAAAGAATTATAGTATCCACTATAGTACATATTATATTCATAATCATAGTAAACTATAATAAGAATACAATAATTTCGTACCACTATAAGTGGTTACTGTAATCCGTGTACTATAGTCTTCAACTATATAGTATAATTATATATTATAATATTGTAACGGATAGCGCAGAGACCGATTGTAGCGTGACCATTCTAGTCAGCGTCGCGAGACAAAGTGTGTAACGCTAGAGTAGGCGGGCACCAAGGTGGCGCTGGTGTCACGTACTGTAGCGTTCAGTCGGTAGTGTGGTTTACCGCGAGTTGCGCCCCACAGCGTAAACCACTCGGACCGCCGACTATCCCCGGGGATGATATAGGGTATACTGAGAAGGCAGTAGATAGAGTAAATAAATGACTATTTATTCAGTGAATACGTTTACAACGTCGGTAGGTACAGGCGTCGATTCTCTGCGGTCGGTATTGCTGAAATGACATTTATCCGCAGTCAATTAACTGTACATTTAAGCTAACTTAAACTAGGATTAGTATTAGTACGAGAAGCTAGAGTTAGTACAAGTGTTCTCCGCGGTGAGTGTATGAGTGCTTAAAATTGATACTTAACGATCTAATGCTTAATATCTATATGTACAAATGAGAAGGGGAGTTTTATATTCGACTGTTAAGTGTCGAAAATAAAGCTCTTCGTTCTATACTAACCACCATGGAAGAATGGAAAGGCCGGTAGGGTAGAACCCTGTAACGTCGGTAACCCTCCACACGGTATCGTGGTAGGGTGAAGTCGACGACCCTCCACGCGGTATCGTGGCAGGGTAGTGTCGGTCAGGGTGGTGGTTAGTCACTAAGATCATGTTAGCAATTTAATTGCGAACATGATCTTAGTGTAAAGATGGAGGGGGTTAACCTCCACCTATACGTGGCAAGCTGGAGGTCGCGTCCTGCCAGCCGCACTAGTGGTGCCTGGGTAAACCCGGACCTGGTAGTCCTAGCCTGGCTTCTTATCTTAAGCCGGTTTACCGGAGCATGTTGGTGTCGGTCGCGTTATCGCTTATATGCCCATCCGGAGTTAGTTTAAACACGAGATGGTTGAATTGAGGTGGGCCGCAACCTAGCGGATTTCGGGGTGAAATAGGTAGCCGCCTAGCGGCTGCTCGTTGAACTATCGGAACACGGCGCGCAATTTAAATTCACGATAAGCGCTGGCGTTACAATATTTACTAGAAGTATATAATCCAGTACTACAATACCTAACTATACGTAAACTGTAGTATTTATTACATGAGTATAATTCAATACTATAATAACTAACTATACGGAACTTATAGTATTTACTACATGACTATAGTACCTTATTATAGTTCAATATTATAGTCTAAAACTACATGCTATACAATCTTCCTATAGTATTACTACATAACTATAGTACCTGATTATAGTCCAAGATTGTACTCTAAAACTACATTCTATATGAAGCTCCTATAGTATTTACTATACATTATATTAACTGGCTATAATCTACATAAAGCACCTATAGTAATGTTAATATATTAAAAAAAAAAAAAATTCCGTACCAGGATTTGAATCCGGAGCCCTTTGTCTTTCTAGGCAAGCTCTTTTACCACTGAGCTATTTTCTTTGTTTATGTCGTTAAAATTATATTTAGGTTAAAAGGTGTAGCAGCTGGACCGACTATACATTATAACCTAAATATAATTTTAATGACATAAATAAAGAAAATAGCTCAGTGGTAAAAGAGCTTGCCTAGAAAGACAAAGGCTCCGGGTTCAAATCCTGGTGCGGAATTTTTTTTTTTTTTTAATATATGCAGCCTCGGAGCAAACATTTACCCTCTAATCGTTCTAAACGGAGTGATAAAAGGACTATTTGAGACGCCCATAGCTCAGGAAACAGTTTTTGGCTAGATCTTGACGGGACCCACACCGAAGGAGTGCACGTGTAATTCACAACTCGAAAAATTCTGGGAAATAGAGGAGGTTCCTCAAACAAAACCTCTCACTCCAGAAGAACAATTTTTTGAGGATTATTTCTTGAGATCAACAGTTCGAAGCTTAGACGGAAGATTTGTCGTGAGGCTCCCGTTCTCCAAAAAGCCTACCTTTGTCGGACAAGAAAGGCCGGACTAAATTAGAGTCGTCTTCAATGCGTCTAAACAAGCAGCTAATCATCTCACTGAATGATACTCTCTTGCTCGGTCCAAAACTCCAAAAAGACATTTCGATTGTCTTGACTCGTTGGCGATTTCTAAAAATTGTTTTTGTCATAGATATCATCAAGATGTTCAGACAAATTCGTGTACACGAAGAGGACGTCGATTAGCAGCGGATAGTGTGGCGTCCAACAACATCGCAAGCGGTTTTGGAATTATCGTGCATTAACAGTCACTTATGGCACGGCTCCAGCCCCCTTTCTGTCCCTTAGAGTACTCCAGCAACTCGCAGACGACGGAGAGGACTCGCTTCCAGAAACTTCCGCTATGCCGCGTCACCAAATCTACGTAGACGACATTTTTGGCGGAGCGGAAAATGTAAGCGTGGCCATCCAACGACGTGATCAGCTCACCCAGCTCCTTGCATCAGCAGGAATGCATTTGGATAAATGGGTAGTCAGTGAGACGATTCTTCTGCAAGACATCACATCGGACAACTCTGACGAAGTTAAATTAAAAATGGATGAGGTTGCATCTACGTTAGGACTGAAATGGAGATCTCAGGCCGATTAGTTTACTTTTATTCGCACTTCATCTCCAGCCTCCGCCGTGATTACGAAAAGAATAATACTGTCAGATGTTGCTAAACTTTTTGATCCTCTAGGTTGGTTCGCTCCAATCCTCGTTACAGCAAAAATCATACTCCAGGAATTGTGGTTCAATAAGTATGACTGGGACGCTCCAATTCAAGGCGACATTTCGATTCGCTGGATGTCCTTCCGCACAGCACTGATGGACCTCATACGCATTCCCCGGTGGATAGGGAGCTTGGAGAAAGGCAATTGGCAGCTTCATGGATTCGCCGATGCGTTGAAACGCGCTTACACTGCGGCCATCTATGCTGTAATCCCGGGACATTCGGCTTCATTGCTTATGGAAAAAACAAAGTCGAGACGCTGCAGCGACTAGAGCTTTTCGGTACAGTGCTGCTCACAAGGGTTACAAAGCACCTTCTGTCCGAATTTCAGCATCCACCTGATAAGATAAATTGATGGACAGATTCGAAAATCGTCCTCGATTGGCTAAAGGACCATCCTTCAAGGTGGCCCACGTTCGTCGCCAACAGAGTGAGCGAAATCGGGACATCCTTCGCCCAAGCTCAATGGTGTCATGTCCAATCCGCATTCAATCCAGCCGACTGCGCTACCCGAGGGCTTAATCCGCTTGAATTGGCGGAAACGCGCCTCTGATGGGACGGACCTGCGTGGCTTACTTCTTCTTCAAGTGAATCGTCAGAAGAAAGCGCTACCTCGGATACAGAACAAGGAGACTCCCAGGCCCTAGTTGTGCTACAATTCTACTATTTAACAGTACGAGAGCTGGATTGGGCTAAATCTGTTTGTTTCAGGGCAATTCAACAACGTCATTACGGAGCGGAGTTAGAGTGCTTGCTTACGCAGAAGCTACTGCCGAAACGCAGCAATCTTAAGCGTTTGGCTCCCTTTCTAGACAAGTTGGACCTTATCAGAGTGGGGGGTAGATTGGAAAACGCGCCACTCTCTTATAATGAGCGCCATCCTATCGTCGTTCCAAGCAACAACCTCATTATTAGTTAATTGAAAATTGCACCGTTTCTAGAAAAAAAGCCTGAGTCTGGACAAATTGCGTGAGGTGGTAGGGAAACTATTCAATTTTCAAAATCTAATCGAAAATTACCCAAATTTTAGTTCGGGATGGTTTGGTGGAGTTTTCTTCACGCCTCCCTACTTTTGGCGCACGTGTAAGGCTTAATAACTCGCTCAATTTTGAGTTTTAAATGATCGGACAGGATGCAATGAAAAAGTTTTTCGAAAACGAAGCTTTTAAGCTAAATTAGAGCATGATCCGATGATTAGAACTAAAAATAATTAACTAAATGTGAAAAAATCGATAATTCGGAGCGTAGTAAAGATTAAGAGCAAAAATTGCACATGAGTTATCTTGAAACTATAGAAAAATCTTTTGTTAACTATGAAATTGAAATTGGCAATACATTTTGCAAAATCGTCGATTGAATAGAAAAAGAATTATTGTGCGTCTTAGCGGCGAATACAGCGGGCGCTCGCCAGCCAAATCCCGGCGGCTCGTTTCGGGAGTGGGCGGCGCGCTTCGGGTCTTTCTCTCTCTTGCTCGGGACGCTTTCTCTCTCGCTCCGCGCCTTTAGACGCTTCTATGCTACAGCTGACTGCTACTTGCTATTGGCTGTCTGCTAAATTCAAATGCGAACAGTTGTTTATTTGACATTTGTAAACTTTTATGTAAAAACAGAAAGTAACTATATTAAAAAATTTTATTATATTCATTAAAAAGCGTATTCATTAATAGCTGTCATAAAAAATATCAAGAAATAATACTCTTGTATAAAAGTAATGTGTTTTAGCCAGTAAAAATGTCAATAATAAAAATATTATTTGAATTAAAACTTTAAAAAATGCTTATTTATCAGAATTAAATAATATGATAAACATATTGCTTTAAAAATCTTTTATATAGCATATTTTATGTTGTATTGACTAAATTTTAATTTAATTATTACTTAGCAATTTTATTAATGAATACAAAAATGTTATGTCATTATGGCATTGTATGGCGCGAAAACTTTTGATTTAAAATTAAATAATTTTCGTTACAATTGTTTCACGAAATGCACATTTAAAACCAATTTCAAACTCGAGAATCTGCCTGCAACAGAATCGGCTGCTTCTGAGCACCTTTTTCGAGTCTACCATCAGATCCAACAGTGGTATGGCAATAATTTAAATCCGACTCAATGGGGTTGGAGAACGAATTATAATGCTGGATTGCAGCCGATTCTTTCAGAGGCTTCTCTTGTCCCGGACGACATCCTGAGGGAAATTAGGTGCAAATGTTTTAAAGATTGCACAAAAAGTTGCGACTGTGTCAAAAACGAATTGCCATGTTCCGAATTTTGTGCAAATTGCACAGGTAAAACACGTGTAAATAGTGAAACAATTGTTTCCGAGGAAATAGACATTGAGGAAATGGAAGATTTTTAGGAAAGCGATCCGGACCCTCCTGAAAATTTTTCATTTCCTGAATTGAATGACGAAGATAGTAACGACATTGATACTATCCCATCAAAAAAAGCTAGTTTAATTTTGATTAGTACTTATTATTATATATGTTGTAGGAGGCTGGAGGAAGCCTAGGCGTTTCGTCTCAGAGTTGTCCACCAAGACTCGTCAGTGGGGCTGACGACGGACAACCCTTGCTCCAGACGCCATGAGTACCCCCTGAGCCCGGATTCATATATCCACTTGTCTCGACTGGTCTGCTAGCGAGCGCGACAAACCCGACGCTACACCACCTAGCGACCAGTCGGGCGGGCACCCAAAGGCGCCCAGGCTCTTCCCACTCCCCAAGACCTTCCTCCAACTCTCCCACCATAAAATGCTTACAATGTATATATTTTTAAGTTAATTGTTAAGTGTAATTTTAAGTTTTATTTTATAATCTAAATAAATTTTTTATATAAAAAAGATAACATAATTTGTAGCAATATGTTTATCATATTATTTAAGTCTGATAAATAAGCATTTTTTAAAGTTTTAATTCAAATAATATTTTTATTATTGACATTTTTACTGGCTAAAAATCATTACTTTTATACAAGAATATTATTTCTTGATATTTTTAATGACAGCTATTAATGAATATAATAAAATGTGTTTTAATATAGTTACTTTCTGTTTTTACGTAAAAGTTTACAAATGTCAAATAACAGAAGATTTTTCTATAGTTTCAAGATAACTCATGTGCAATTTTTGCTCTTAATCTTTAGTACGCTCCGAATTATCGATTTTTTCACATTTAGTTAATTATTTTTAGTTCTGATCATCGGATCATGCTCTAATTTGGCTTAAAAGCTTCGTTTTCGAAAAACTTTTTCATTGCATCCTGTCCGATCATTTAAAAATCAAAATTGAACGAATTATTAAGCTTTACAAGTGCGCCAAAAGTAGGGAGGCGTGAAGAAAACTCCACCAAACCAGCCCTAACTAAAATTTGGGAAATTTTCGATTAGATTTTGAAAATTGAATAGTTTCCCTCCCATCTCACACAATTTGCCCAGGCTCAGGCTTTTTTTCTAGAAACGTCGCAATTTGCAATTAACGAAAAAAAATGTGTAAAACCTAATAACATTAAAAATTATATTTCGATTGCGCTGAAACTCCGCACATAATGTTGTATTTATATAAGGACTTTCACGAAGTTTCAAATTTTTAAGTTTATCCACTCCAGCTATCCAGATGAGACTCAACAGCAGTCGGGGTTAAAAAGCTGCAGTAAACAAGTGCTGCAGCATTGCAAAGAATTTTTTTATTTAATGCTGTAACTTTTCAAGAGTAAAAAATATTTTTCTGTTCGACTCATGGGCTGTCCACTGAGCTCTGTGCATTTTTTCACTGCATTTCCATTTCTTGCCCACATCACTCATGCTGTGTTGACGTACAATTATTTTAGATAATAAAAGGATAACAGCAGTAAAAAATCTCATTGAATTCAATTGATTATTTTTACCACTCTTTATTTAATAAAAATTTGTTTAATATTAAAAAAAAAATAATAATTTTCCAATTAAATAACATTTTTTTTTTTGTAAAGTACAAAAATGTAAGAAAGTGCAAAAAAGTGGGAAAACGTGAAAAGGGCATATTTGTATAACTTGTGCCAGGATTTAATTAAACTAAATTTTGCTTTTTTAGCTAGAATTTTGTTTTTTAATGGATTATAAAATCTATTATGAACTACTTTTTTTTTAATTTTTTAAATAGATCTGTAGTTGGTCACAACCTGTTCATCCCAAGATTTGTAAGTAGGTATAATTTTAAGTTGCCTTTAGCATAGCTGACCAGATTGATTTTTTTATACATAAATTAAATATGAGTTGCGGTATCACTCATGTAATTATACATTATTTTGATTGCTTTTGTGTCAATTCCACTATTTTTATCTTTTATTTTGTTTATTATTTCTTGCATTATTATATTATTAATCTTAAAAAAATATTGTTATTAGATTTAAAAAAAAAGTATTCATTGACAATATTTTGATTGTTTTGTTTTTTAATGTTCCGATGATTTTTGCTTAAATTTTCATGTATTTTATAAAAGTATTTATTAATAGTCAACAATTTTATTTACAATTGGCTCTTCAATTTTTTCAATGCCTGTTTTTATGCAGCGGATTTTATCTTTTTTGTTTTTTTTCCTAAAAACCCTGCAGAAATACATTGAAAAATGTATACGGTCGAATTGAACCAAAACCAACTGGAATGTATTCTTTGAGATGTTCTGAACAAAAGTTCAACCATAAAGGAACTGTAAAGTTCAACTATACACTTTTTTCAATGTATTCTGTGTGCGGTCCTTTACTGTTAATAATTTTCGAAAATTGCCTAGTATTATTCATATATTTTTCAAGAAGTCTTATCATATTTCAATTTTGCATTTCTAATAATTTTATTTATAAATTTTGATATTCATTTTGCAACTATTTATTATTAGATTGCTTCTTCCATGCTTTATTTAGCTAATCTTTTTTTCCACATGATATTATTATTGCAAGAGTAATCCAATCTTTTCTTTGTATTTTAATTCTTAAATAAAAAATATTCAAAATTAATTAAAATAAAAGTTTGTTTATATTTGTATTTTTTAAAATAAAATTTAAAAACTTGCTTAAAAAGCATACCATCACTGCTTAAAACCATTATATAATAACATTAATAATAAATAAAACAGAATTTCTTTACATAAAATTTGTATATAATTTGTAACTTCTAACAATCATATATTTATGAGTTCCTAAAAAGTACTTACAATTCGATTTTCAGTATTTTTAAATTTTTTACATTAAAAAAATAGAAATTTTTAAGACTTGTTTAATTATTTAAAATTGTCTAAAATTTAAGTGTTTGTAATAAAACTGTAAATTTTTAATTATATTCATTTCACATTTCAAAAATGTATTTAATTTTGGTTTAAAGAAATCTTTATTGAAAAATTGAAAAATTTGTATAAAATGTATTTTATAAGATTTAATACGTGCATTTACACATGTATTAACTGAATTTTATTGAACTTTATATTGGTTAAAACAATTTATTTACAAATTTAATCAAATACAAATCATATACATTAAATAGGATTAATTAGATATAATTTGCATTTAAAAATTTTAATTTTTTAATTCCAGTCCATATTTAGCAGTTATATAAAGTATATTGAAAAAAATAGTCTAAATGAATGACTTGCACTTAAACATAAATTTTATAAATATATTTCTTAAAAGAAAATGATTTTTTTGTCATAAAAGCACATTAAAGAATTTCTGTATTTTATATTTAAATGTTATATGCAAAATGATACTACACACCTCACTTTTGTCATGTAGAGGTCTTCGCGGATATGGTCCGTAAAAATCAAATTTTCCATTAAAAAAATCTGTTGACAATGCAGCAGTCATAAATGTAAATATGAGTGAAAATACAACAACTGACGTTTCTACCATGATGTATATTTAATGTTATTGATAAAGATTTGATACTTCAATGTTAAATATACTGATTAATAGACAATATATTTTTACTCTAAAAATATCTATTTTGCTTTAAAGTTCCATGGATAAAGTTACTTAAACATCGATTCAGATCAAGTGTTAAGGTTCGACTTTCAAGAGTTTTCAAAGTACACCTAACTATTGCTACGTGCGAAGTGCACGATCCTATGGCATGGCGAAATGACCTAGCCTACCCTGATTTGCAGTACTTTTTTTTTTTTAATTTTTTGATTAAAAAACAATCGTTCTCAATAAAAAAACTGCTCTAAATAGATTTTAATTAGCTCCATTTGACTCAATTTCTTGAAAATTTCTTTAGGACTGATTCAGTGAAAAAGGAACAGGACCACTGAAAATACATTGTTTTTATATCTATATGTATGAGGAACACCTCGCTTTTTCCTGGAACTATTAATAAACAATTTTTTTTTTAAATTGGATTTGGCCTTTTGAAAAATCTTAAGCCATGACCAACAATATATTAATAAATAATTATAGTATACGGCGAATCAGGACAGGATTTATCATTGTGACCTCACTAATAGTAGGTCACATTATATGTGGTTGTCGGTCGTACGCATCAATTGTATAGTTTGTATAACATAAATAATAACTGTTAATAAATATTTAAATCTTTCGCGTTAGGGTATCGCTCGCCATGCGTGGTTCACCGCACATGCGCTATCGTCATCATAAACTAAACGTCACGAAAAATTTATTAAAATAAAAATAATAAATAAGTAATACAATAAAATAGTAATTTGAATACATTCATTTAATGTGCGTAAGATGCGCAATCGATTGCAGCCAAAAAAATGTTAGATAATGCGAATGATTTTGAAAAAAAAAATTTTAATTTGCACGGAAAAAAAGAAGGAATATATTTTATTACGTCATTTTTTGCAAATACCGTCTGCTCTGTTCACACAGCTCTGTTCGTGTTTCTTTTGCGTGGCATGCTTTCAAACTTTTAAGGCTTTCATGGACTTAACTTCGAAAGTTTCAAGAATAGCGAATTAGCTATTGGAATTGGGAACCGAACCGATAGAGTCTGATTTCGAATATTGAAATTGAACTTGTTATTGGTGAAGTGATGCTTTGATACATCCGGTGGAGGTCGTTAGTGTCGTTGATTATTGGCATGATCAGTGAATTTTAATGCGATACTTGTCTTGCCAGTTCCTACCACGGACCACCTAATCGGTAGTAACGCTGTCGTGTTCCGTTTTTATTCCTGATCTTTCTCTTTCTCACTTTTCTCTTATTCTTTTTCTTTTTTTCTTTAATTTTGTTTTTGATCTTTTAAAAATTTATTTTGATTTTGTCCATTTTATTAACTTTATGGCATTTATACCGTTTTAAAACGTTGACTATTACTAACATTGATCTTTAAAATCTTCACCAGCTGTCGTGAAGCAGACTGCGTATGCTCAGTGTTTTGAGAATTTATAGTTCAGATAAAACGTAAAGGAGGTATGTGATTTTGATAACAATGCGTAATGAGGGTGAATTGCAAGACTAGTTAACCTCTGGCGCCAGCGATTTGTTGCTAATCCTGCAATTTTCGCTGTGCGCTTACTTTGTTGATTAGAAAAAGAAAATTCTTACCGTAACAAAGTTGACAGAAATGGCGGCGCTGGTAGCAGGTGTACAGTATGGTCTCTCGGCGCACAGCAGTTTTCACGAGAATAAAGATTTAATCTTTGTTAAGCTCACAGATTCGGCATTACGAGCTGTTGACGATTATGTTCGCAATCGGGTTAGTACAAGTTTACATTATTTGATTTAATTTAATCTGTACTTTTATTGTTATTTATCTCTTTTTATGTTCAATAATATGTAAAGCTTCTAATAACATATTTCAGTCTATATGTCAATCCCTAAATAATTAAAATTTTTTTTAAATTAACCAGGCTTTGAGAATAAAATACAACGAATGAAAATGGGAGAGGGAGACATTAACAATTTTTATACTAGTTATTACACATGAACTTTAAAGAGAAAAGAAGTTTTTGCCAAATGTAATGTAGCAACAAAGAAACCAAGAATTAAAAAAATAATGAAATTATTTACTAGGTAATTGACTTAAGCAAATGAAAATAACATTTATTATTTTAAATATTAAAAATCATAAATAGATTTACATTTTTATACAGATAATTTTTCTAGTTGATTTTTCTAGTTTTTTATGTGTGTATATAGTATTTACCATAAATGTATATGTTATTAGTTCTTTTCTTAGTTATAAAATTATAAAATTTTGAAAGATATTTAAGAACCTTAAGGAAAATTATTAATGGTTTCAAAGAAAGCTTTAGAAATATTTTTAAAGAATTCTATTATTAAGTGTAACTTGTAAAGGTGGAACTTTATAATTTTTATAAGGTTTAACTAAAAATCAAGTTAATTTTTTTCAATGCATTTTTAACATCAAAAAAAAATTTTAAAAGTTAAGTAAGGTACTCTTTTTATTTTTAAAATTAATAAATATTAAACCTGTGATTGATATTTTAAAATTTTTAAGCCAATTGTACCAATAAATTTAAATACCAAAGTTTCAAATATAGTTTAATATTATTTTATTAGTATCTTCTAAATTAGTAATTTAACGATAATTTGCATTTTATTCTATTTCACTAACGTCTTTTTCATTTCATAAATTTAAGAAGATAAGATTTCTTATAGATTTTTAAAGCATATGTTGTACAATAATGTAAATTTTTCAAATATTTAATTTACTATACAAGTTAGTAATAATTAAATTAAAAACTTTGTTTTTTCGTTTTTATTTCAAAACTAATTATTTTTTACAAAAATTAAAATTTCATTTCATTTGTTTATGTTTTGATTATTAATGTAAGTGTAAATGATTATTAGTATATTAATATATAGAATTTCATATTGAAATGTCAATTAAAAAATATATTTTTGATATAAAAGCAGAGAATGAACATTCTCTACACAAAAAAGTGACTACACAACACACGGATAAATCTTACACAAAATTATTTTACATATTAATTTTCTGCACGAATAATTTTTAATAATATTTGAAAATAATGAATGCTGCGCAAAATTTTTCAACGCCAATATTTTCTATACAGTGTGAGTTTCAAAATAAACTTTGTATAATTTTGTTTTCCTACACCAAGAAATCCAACACGTATAATCCTACAGATGACAAAATTTGGCACCGAACATACTGACACAAAAAAATCTACACGAGATCCATCTACACACTTTTGTTTTTGTACAATAGATATATAAAACTAAAGCTTGTAGAGTTTTTTTTTTGTGTAGAGTATCTTTGGTGCCGCATTTTTTCATGTGTAGGATTACACGTATTGGATTTCTTCGTGTAGTATAACAAAATCATACAAATTTTATTTTAAAACTCACACCATGTAGAAAATATTGGTGTTGAATAATTTGGTGCAGAATTTATTATTTTCAATTCTTATTAAAAATTATTCATGCAGAGAATTAATATGTACAATAATTTTGTGTCCGATTTATTGGTGTATGGAAACCTTATTGTGTAGTCACTTTTTTGTGTAGAGAATGTTCATTCCCTTAAATGTATCAAAACATAGCAAAATGTATCAAAATATATTAATATGTATTAATATGTAAAAAAGTGTATATAAATGGGTGATTCCGAACTAGATTTGAAACATTGTAGTACACCTTAGTATACTTTGGTATATATTGATACACTTTGACACACTTTCGTACATTTTGATACATTTATGTAAAAAATATATTTTTCGTTTAACAAATTTTGCTGACATTGAAAACGTTTATATACACTTTCATACATATTGATATAACGATATATTTTGATACCCTTTAATATATTTTGGTACATTTGGATACTTCATGGTACAATTTGGTATATTCTGATACAATTTAACATGTTTTGATACATTTTGATATATTTTCAAAAATTCTTGATAGGTTTTGGTACACCCTGATACATTTTAACACCTTTTGGTACATGTTGATACATTTTAGAATATTTAAAAAAATTCTTTTTTGATTTACATGTCCGTAAGGTAGTCACTTTATGGACTATTTTGAGCCCGTAAAATTGAATTTTTACGGACTCGTATCCGTAAAAGTTTTGCGGACTCAAACTACATAAAGTACTTTACGGACCCTTATATCAAAAAACAATGTTCACACCTCGGCCGTAATATTTTCCGAACCTTGTGGAATTATCGGATACACAATCCACTTGGTCCGTAAACTACATTTTAAGGCCTTGGTAGGAAAAGTACTATTTCTCACCATTTAAATAATTTATTTAAAACATATTTAAGTATTATATGTGCTGTTTGAATATTTGTTTTTTACAAACATAAATATAAAATAAAAACACTTGCTTATTTATTTTATTTGAACCTACATATTAGGTAATATATTTATCTTATACTTAATTATTAATATTATTTATTATTTATAATTAATATTTATAATATTATTAATTTATTAATTAAAAATAAAAATGTATTTATTAATTGAATATTAATTTTTTAAATTATTTATTAATTTTTTTTTTTTTGAAAATGTATCAAAATGTATCAAGATGTATCAAAACATATCAATGTGTATTTATTTGTACAAAATGAAAATAATAGAGATAATATAAATTTTAAGTTTGCTCAATTTTTGAAAGGTATTAAAATGTACCAAAGTGTATCAAAATGTTTTAAAATGTATCAAAGTGTATTAAAAGCAGTTCGAATTGACTCCTTTATATACATTTTGGAACATTTTGATACACTTTGATACATTTAAAATTTTCACTAGGGCATTGATTAAACTTGAAAGACATTAATTATTTAAGGGAGTTCTATCGATAATCGAATTAACGATGAGAATTGGCTGAAATTTTACACATAACTTCATAAATATCTAATAAAGCTTGTGTTAAAATTTTACGGAGCTATCTCAGAGTCTTGAAATAATTAATTTTGTTTTTGCTCCTTTAGCACGTAACCTTATGGGCATCGAACTATTTTTGTAAATAACTTTTTAATTGACGATGAGGTTTCATCGGGAATTTTTTGAATAACAGAACAGAATTTTTAGAATTATTGTCTGTTTACAAAACCGTCAAAGGGTATCTTTGAGACTTACAATAAATGCTGGCATTAGAAAGCTAATCATTTTTACCCACGTTTGTATATCTATATATGCAGCGACCGCACATCGTTTGTTTACATCCGCTCAAAAGCTGTATATCTATATTTATGAGACGTGATATATCTTTCGGTAGAAAAACCTTAATTTCTTACGAAATGGGGATCATTAATTATGAATATTTTTTAATATTTTTGTTTTAAATATGAAATCAAGGGGTGCTTTTCAGTTCTGAGAGCAACTTTGATTTATATTTATGACAGCTTTAAAACAAAATTTAAAGCAGAGTAGGGGAAACAATAATATACTAAATTACAACAAATTTGTAGATTGTAATATATTGAATAATAGTTTTAAATTACAGTAATTATAATAATTCAAATTAGGATCTAAACATTTCTAAAATATGCTAATTTGTATTCTTTCTTAGCATTCTCATTGATAAGTAATTTAAAAATAATATATAATAATATATTAATTAATCATTTTTAGTTTTAATTCAAGAATAAATAAATGTAAAAAATAAAATCGGGAATATTTAACTAGCTTTTTGTACCTAGTACACATTTTTTCATTTTTTTACATCCTTTTCATAATTGATAATTTTTTTTATTCGATGCGAAATGTTTCAGATTGTATGCAAAATGTATTAAACAAATCCAGAGGTATACCCGGTTGAAAAAGTCCGATAAAACCCGATAAAAAAAAATTCATATCAGGGCATATGTGTGCATTTGCACCCAAAAA